>WNWK01020267.1:0-36183 GCA_009830355.1 Cherax destructor | reverse complement strand
TTTGATTTGCCTATAAATCGTTGCAGAAAGTCTTTTAGTTAAATAAATGAATCCTTGGGGAAAAACGTATGTTTAAATCCGTTGCGGGTAATACATCGGGGGAAAAGCTAAAATTAATCAAAATTTCTAATACCAAAAATACGATTGCGGCCATCTTGTATTTAAAGGTTTTCCTGGACTGGAATTCAATGACTCTTGTTTTATTGGTGTATAGATTGTTATAATTATTTTGGTTAAAAAGGGGGCCCCCCACCTTGGACAATCCCTCTTTGACTTTCTGTCAGTAACATCTTTATTACGACGACTTTGATTATACCTCCGATACTTTTTAAAACCCCCTTTCACCCTCGCTTGTTTTTTGATCATCCTCTTCCCCCTTTTAAAACCCCCCTACCATCCCCCCCTGTACCCCCCTTATGGGTTTAGAGATTAGAATTTCTAAAATTTAGAGAGGGTCTATATCCGTGATTTTTAATAACATTCTGATGCCTCGGTGTTCAGATTCCATCCCCTATGGAACTTTTAAGACGTGATGATTTTTTCTATATGATAAATATGGAGTTGCACGAGTCGGGACCTGGGGCAGAGGGCTAAAACTCTCTCAATCCTTCTTCAAAGGCAAGTAGGGTTAGGGTTACATCAGAAATTCTATAGTTTTTGGGGAAAAATTTTTTAAAATTCGTGAAAATTTCATTTGAATTTAAAAATTTTTTTAACCGATTAATTGCTCGCTGAAACAGAATCATATTGAGATTTATTTTCAAATTCAAATTTTGATTTATTTTATTTTGAACAAAGATAATGCAATTTACTTGTTAAAAAGGTTGTTGGGCACGACATAAAGCAACTAGTATGCAATGCTTTTTTTTTGTTGCCGTCTTTAAGTTCCAGGATATACATATACATAGAAGATTTTGCTGTTTATAATGAAGGGAAAAAATTTTTTGTATGAGAAAAGGGGGGTATAAATCCAGGGGGGAAATTTTGGGGGAACGTAAAAAAGGGGGGCACTAAGATGGAGGGGTTTTAAAAAAACGGGGTTCCCCCCCGTCTTCTAATAACATCTGATTTTTCCACTATAATCTACCCTGTCCATAATTACTATCGCATTTCTTTTTCTGTTTCGTAAGGTGAAGCCCCGGATTTTTCCCTTTTAAATTTATGGTACAACTTAACAAATTTTTTATGACAATTGTTTTTTCAGACGGGGAACTTACGTACCCTTTAAAGGGGTAGGGACTGAGACTAGCACCACGATTGCAAGCAAATCTTAAAGGGGGAGACTTGAACCACTGCCTGTATTAAAAAACCCCCCATTCCATGATTTTTATACACATATTGATCGGGGGTTTTTTGGAGATAAAATGTTGTTTTGGGGGTTTTACTTGCTGTTGGGGTGGGAGGAAGATAACATTGATGAGGGAAACAGGTCACCAAACTTGAGTTCTGGATACCCAGTGGGATACTCCAGTGGGGTATCCCGTCACATTTTTTTTTGGGTATTTGGGAAAACTGAGATTCGGGGAAAAACATTTAAAAAATTTTTTTTTTCTACGGGTTTATAAAAACCCACTGATGATGGTAAAAAAGGTTTTTTCTTTTTTTGGGGCCACCCTACTTTGATGAAAAAAGGCAAAAATGGTGAGAAAATGCTATTTTTACTCAACATCTTAGATATAAAAAAATTATCAAGTAACAACATTCACTAACTTCAGTGTTAATTGTTGCTGGAAAAAAATTTGATCCAGTAAACAGGCGCGTCCCTACTTTTTCTTCAACCATAAAGATTATCTCCCCTTTTCCAGGCTCCCCTTTTTGGGGTAGGGGTTTTCCCCCCGAAAACAATAATCGAATGTTTTGGATGAGCGCCTTTCATGCATTAAAAATTTTAATGTGTTTTTTTTTCACCAATGGGACTACAGATCCTGGGCAAAAATTTTCCCATTGGAACACAGAAAAATAAATTACAGTGTTGCCCTTTTGTAGAGTTATGGTACAGAAAAAAAGTGTCGTAAACTTTAGTTGGCAACGTGATTTTTGGGTGGCTAAGGATGTTTAGGTTGGCAAATGATGTTTAGGGTGGTTTAAGGATGTTTGGGTTGGTAAGGATTTTTAAAGGTTTAAAATGATTTTGGGGGGGGGCCCCAAGGATGTTTAGGGGCAAGTGATTTTTGGGGGGGCAAATGATTTTGGGGTGGCTAAGGGTTTTGGGTAGCAAGGATGTTTGGGGTTCAAAGGGGATTTTGGGTGGCTAAGGATGTTTAGTGGGCTAAGTGATGTTTAGGGGGGAAAAAGGGGGATTTTAGGGTGGCAAAAGATGTTTGGGGTGGCTAAGTATGTTTAGGGTGGCTAAGTGATGTTTAGGGTGGCAAGTGATGTTTAGGGGAAAGGGGGGATGTTTGGGGTGGCAAGGATTTTTTAGGGTGGCAAAAGGGATGTATATGGCAAAGGATGTTTGGGGTGGCTAAGGATGTTTGGGGTGGCAAAGGGATGTTTAGGGTGGCTAAGGATGTTTAGGGTGGCTAAGGATGTTTGGGGTGGCTAAGGATGTTTGGGGTGGCTAAGGATTTTTGGGGTGGCAAAGGGGATGTTTGGGGTGGCTAAGTGATTTTTAAAGGGTGGCTAAGGGATTTTTTAAGGGGGGGAAAAATTTTGGGATAAATTTTAAACAAATAAAGTTTAAAAAAACTGAGTGATGTTTGCATGGGAAGTGATGCTTAGGGTTATGAATTATGTTTGGTTTTTTTAAGGGTTTGAGTGATGTTTGGGGTGTTGGGAGTTTGGGTTGGGGGGAACCTGGAGTGTTTAGGGCAGGCGGGGGGGATGGGTAAGGATGTTTATAGTGGGTAAAAAATGTGGTTAAAGTGATGGGGGGGAATAGATGAGAAATGTTTAGGTTGGGGGTAATGTTTTGGTTGGTGAGTGATTTTTAGGTTGGTGGTGATGTTTTGGTTGGTGAGTGATGTTTGGTTGGTGAGTGATTTTTAGGTCGGTGAGTGAGGTTTAGGTCGGTGAGTGAGGTTTAGGTCGGTGAGTGAGGTTTAGATCGGTGGGGATGTTTAGGTTGGTGAGTGAGGTTTAGGTCGGTGAGTGAGGTTTAGGTCGGTGAGTGAGGTTTAGGTCGGTGAGGGGGGTTTTTAGAGGGTGATTTGGGTTTGGGTTGGTGAGAAATTTTTTTTGGGTTTGGTGAGTGATGTTTAGGTTGGTGAGTGTTTTTTTGGTTGGGTGGTGATGTTTGGGTTGGTGGTGATGTTTAGGTCGGTGGTGGGGTTTAGGTCGGTGAGTGGGTTTAGGTCGGTGAGTGGGGTTTAGATCGGTGAGTGATGTTTAGGTTGGTGAGTGGGGTTTTGGGGCGGTGGGGGGTTTAGATCGGTGAGTGATTTTGGGGGTTTTGGGTGAGTGAGGTTTAGGTCGGGTGAGTGAGGTTTAGGTTGGTGAGTGAGGTTTAGGTCGGTGAGTGAGGTTTAGATCGGTGAGTGATGTTTAGGGGTTAGTGAGGTTTAGGTCGGTGGTGAGGTTTAGATCGGTGGTATGGGGGGTGGGGGGGAAAAGCGGTGAGAAAATTTAGGTTGGTAGTGAGGTTTAGGTTTTAGTGAGGTTTAGGTGGGGGGTTAGGCTTAGGTCGGTGGGGGGTTTGGGGGTTTTGGGTGGTGATGTTTAGGTTGAGTGAGGTTTAGGTTGGTGAGGATGTTTGGTTGGTGAGTGAGGTTTAGGTCGGTGGGGTGGGTTTAGGTTGGTGAGGATATTTAGGTTGGTGGTGGGGTTTTGGGTTTGGTTTGGGAGGTTTGGGGTTGGTGGTGATGTTTTGGGTTGGTGAGTGATTTTTGGGTTTGTGAGTGATGTTTAGGTTGGTGAGTGAGGTTTAAGTTTGTGAGTGAGGCTTAGGTTGGTGAGTGATTTTTAGGTTGGTGAGTGATGCTTAGGTTGGTGAGGGGGGTTTTTAAAGTTGGTGAGGAGGCTTAGATTGGTGGGGGGTTAGATTTGAGTGGGGTTTGGGGGTTTTGGGGGGAAAAAGGTTTTGGTGAGTATTTTAGGTTGGTGAGTGGGGTTTGGTTGGTGAGTGAGGTTAGGTTGGGGGGGGTTAGATTGGTAGTGAGGTTTAGGTTGGTGAGTGAGATTTATGCTGTCATGTGCCATCAACTGGTGTCAGGGTCTTGAAGGCCATATAGATGGCAGTGAGTTCTGGTATTTACATAAGTTGCACATGCAACAGTAGCGAGTGAGATCACAAATAAATTCATGTAAAAAAAAAAAATATAGTGTCCTGCCCAGCCATCTTGGGCAGCCTCATATTCTGGGATGTTGGTCAGATTAACCCCAGTATATTTCTTAGACTTTGATGTATTTGTTTTTTGTATCTGTATTAATATATTTTTTTTTAAAACCCCCGTCTCCCACCAGGCAGGGTGACCCGAAAAAAAAAAACTTTTCCCCCAAAAAATTTTTTTTTTTTTGTTTTAAAAAATTTATACAGGAGAAGGGGGGTTTTTTGCCCCCCTTTTTTCCCCGGGGGTTTGTCGCCTCTTGACACGAATAACACGGAGGAAGGATTTTTTCCACTTCCCCATGGTATACTAATATATGTACGTACCTAGATAATTATGTTATCCATATTTATCTGCCTCCCCATCTCTTCTTTCTCTGGTCTTCCACATATAATTTCTGTTGCTCCAGCCCTGGGATGATGGATTTAACTTTATAAAAGATTTGATTCTCCCGTGAATAGGATAAGCTATCCAAGGGATAAAATTCCAAAGTAAATAATAGCTCTGTATTTGGAACGAAATCTTTGAAGCTCCTGTAGTGAACCTTTAATGGAATACTTGATAGAGATCCTCCTTTCCACTTATTCAGGTTTCCCAGCTCAGGCTGACAGATTTCAACACTATGTAGGTGAGCCATCTGTATGAGGGAATATGACGGGGAAATATAGATAGTTTTTATTTTCTCACTTGATTGTAGGGGAATTTTAATAATAATATAAATAAAAAAATATAACAAGAGTTGACATTAACAAGGCTCCTATGGCTATGTTTATAGGTGTAGTGGCATGTCTGAAGGAGTGGTGATGCAGCGAGTGAATTGGTGGTGATGACGGTGGTGGTGCTGGTGGCCTCTCGCCGCCCCTCTAAACGACACCAAAATTCAAAGTAAGGCACTGCTGACACATTTTCTTCAGCACTCTCACTCTTCTGTTTGCTGTAGAGTCAATGTTCATATCTTACTTTTGTTCTCTTACCGTGTGTGATTTCTTTATGTATTTATTCTTCTACTGTTCTTTTAGACGCTTTTATTCTTCCCTTGTGTTATTTTTTGCTGTTCTACATTATCATATTCTTGTACTGTTCTGTACTATCTGTTCTTGTGCTGTTCTGTACTATCCTGTTCTTGTGTTGTTCTGTACTATCCTGTTCTTGTGTTGTTCTGCACTATTCTGCTTTTGTGTTGTTCTGTACTGTCCTGTTCTTGTGTTGTTCTACACTGTCTGCTCTTGTGTTGTTCTACACTGTCCTGCTCTTGTGTTGTTCTGCACTATCCTGCTCTTGTGTTGTATGCACTATCCTGCTCTTGTGTTGTTCTACACTGTCTAACTCTTGTGGGTTTCTGCACTGTCCTGCTCTTTGTTGTTCTGCACTATCCTGCTCTTGTGTTGTTCTGCACTATCCTGCTCTTGTGTTTGTTCTGCACTATCCTGATCTTGTGTTGTTCTGCACTATCCTGCTCTTGTGTTGTTCTGTTCTGTCCTGCTCTTGTGTTGTTCTACACTATCCTGCTCTTGTGTTGTTCTGCACTGTCCTGTTCTTGTGTTGTTCTGTACTATCCTGCTCTTGTGTTGTTCTGCACTATCCTGTTCTTGTGTTGTTCTACACTATTATGCTCTTGTGTTGTCCTGTACTGTCCTGCTCTTGTGTTGTTCTGCAATCCTGCTCTTGTGTTGTTCTGCACTATCCTGCTCTTGTGTTCTTCTGCACTGTCCTGTTCTTGTGTTCTGCACTATCCTGCTCTTGTGTTGTTCTGCACTGTCCTGCTCTTGTGTTGTTCTACACTATCCTCCTCTAGTGATGTTCTGCACTGTCCTGCTCTTGTGTTTTCTGCACTGTCCTGCTCTTGTGTTGTTTCTGCACTGTCCTGCTTGTGTTGTTCTGCACTATCCTGCTCTTGTGTTGTTCTGCACTGTCCTGCTCTTGTGTTGTTCTGCTGTCCTGCTCTTGTGTTGTTCTGCACAATCCTGCTCTTGTGTTGTTCTGCACTATCCTGCTCTTGTGTTCTTCTGCACTGTCCTGTTCTTGTGTTGTTCTGCACTATCCTGCTCTTGTGTTGTTCTGCACTGTCCTGCTCTTGTGTTGTTCTGCACTATCCTCCTCTAGTGTTGTTCTGCACTGTCCTGCTCTTATGTTGTTCTGCACAATCCTGCTCTTGTTCTGTTCTCCACTATCCTGCTCTTGTGCTGTTCTGCACTATCCTCCTCTAGTGTTGTTCTGCACTGTCCTGCTCTTATGTTGTTCTGCACAATCCTGCTCTTGTTCTGTTCTGCACTATCCTGCTCTTGTGTTGTTCTGCACTATTATGCTCTTGTGTTGTTCTACACTGTCCTGTTCTTGTGTTGTTCTGCATTGTCCTGCTCTTGTGTTGTTCTGCACTGTCCTGCTCTTGTGTTGTTCTGCACTGTCCTGCTCTTGTGTTGTTCTGCACTATCCTGTTCTTGTGTTGTTCTACACTGTCCTGCTCTTGTGTTGTTCTGCACTGTCCTGCTCTTGTGTTGTTCTGCACTGTCCTGCTCTTGTGTTGTTCATACTCATCCTGCTCTTGTGTTGTTCTGCACTATCCTGCTCTTGTGTTGTTCTGCACTATCCTGTTCTTGTGTTGTTCTACACTGTCCTGCTCTTGTGTTGTTCTGCTGTTCTGCTCTTGTGTTGTTCTGCACTATCTTGCTCTTGTGTTGTTCTGCACTATCCTGTTCTTGTGTTGTTCTACACTGTCCTGCTCTTGTGTTGTTCTGCACTGTTCTGTTCTTGTGTTGTTCTGCACTATCCTGCTCTTGTGTTGTTCTGCACTGTCCTGCTCTTGTGTTGTTCTGCACTATCCTGCTCTTGTGTTGTTCTACTATCCTGTTCTTGCTGTTGTTCTACACTGTCCTGCTCTTGTGTTGTTCTGCACTGTCCTGTACTTGTGTTGTTCTGCACTGTCACTAGCTGTGTATTTGTTCTGAACTATCCTGCTCTTGTGTTGTTCTGCACTATCCTGCTCTTGTGTTGTTCTGCACTATCCTGTTCTTGTGTTGTTCTACACTGTCCTGCTCTTGTGTTGTTCTGCACTGTTCTGCTCTTGTGTTGTTCTGCACTATCCTGCTCTTGTGTTGTTCTGCACCTGTTCTTGTGTTGTTCTACACTGTCCTGCTCTTGTGTTATTATACTGTTCTGTTCTTGTGTTGTTCTGCACTATCCTGCTCTTGTGTTGTTCTACTGTCTGCTCTTGTGTTGTTCTGCTATCCTGCTCTTGTGTTGTTCTGCACTATCCTGCTCTTGTGTTGTTCTACATTGTCCTGCTCTTGTGTTGTTTCTGCACTGTTCTGCTCTTGTGTTGTTCTGCACTATCCTGTTCTTGTGTTGTTCTGCACTGTCCTGCTCTTGTGTTGTTCTGCACTGTCCTGCTCTTGTGTTGTTCTACCTATCCCTGTTCTTATTATTATTTCACTGCACTGTCCTGCTCTTGTGTTGTTCTGCACTATCCTGCTCCTTGTGTTGTTCTACACTATCCTGCTCTTGTGTTGTTCTACACTGTCCTGCTCTTGTGTTGTTCTGCACTGTTCTGCTCTTGTGTTGTTAATTATCCTGTTCTTGTGTTGTTCTGCACTGTCCTGCTCTTGCGTTGTTCTACTGTCCTGCTCTTGTGTTGTTCTGCACTGTCCTGCTCTTGTGTTGTTCTGCACTATCCTGTTCCCATGTTGTTCTGCACTGGTCTGCTCTTGTGTTGTTCTGCACTATCCTGCTCTTGTGTTGTTCTACACTATCCTGCTCTTGTGTTGTTCTACACTGTCCTGCTCTTGTGTTGTTCTGCACTGTTCTGCTCTTGTGTTGTTCTGCACTATCCTGTTCTTGTGTTGTTCTGCACTGTCCTGCTCTTGTGTTGTTCTGCACTGTCCTGCTCTTGTGTTGTTCTGTACTGTCTTATTCTTGTGTTGTTATTCAGCAATGAGTTGCTTTTCTCCTGTTGTTCAGTACTGTTATTCTTTTGCTTTTTTTCAGCACTTTTCCTGCTGCTCTGTTGTCATTATTCTACTACTATTCTATTTGTTCATATTGTTCTAATTATTATCATTTCATCTACTGTTCATTTATGTATTTGGTCATCTATTTTCGGTCTGTTGTAATATTCATCTACTGTTTATGTACTCTCGTTCTCTTGTGATATCCACCTATTGCTGTTTTATGTACTCTTGTTCTGTTGTGATATCCACCTATTGCTGTTTATATACTCTCGTTCTGTTGTGATTTTCTCTACTGTTGTTTTATGTACTCTTTTTTTGTTGTGAATTCACCTACTGTTGTTTATGTTATCCATCTTCTGATGTTCTGACTGTTATTTATCTACTGTTGACCTGTTGCTGTGTTAATCTTTTGTTGCTAATTTCATCCGAAAGAATTCAATCCCTATGGTTATGTTAAAGAACATAAACTTCACGAAAACCTGTATTGATCTTGTATCATCAAGTTAGGAGTTCAGTTATCCAGATACAGAAGGTACCGTAGATGCAGCTGGTATTTCTCCTCTAGGCCCATCCAGCTGACGTTCTTCGGATCGGAAGAGCTGCTTTGGATCGTGATTTGCTACTATGTAGCCTGATAACGACATAAATTGAGAAACATAGTCGATTTGACTTTGATAAGCCTGTTTTAAACGGGAACACTAGCGAAGAAGGTTACGTCAACCAACGGAAGCGTCAGTTAGCCAAGACGTGAGTCTATACAAAAGCTCCAGGAGGAAGGAGCCTATTCAAGGCTAGAGTTGGGCTGGAACTGCTTCGAACAACGCCTCCTCCTGGGTCGCTCGGTATATAGACTCTACAGGAGAGACCAATTGTTAGTTAGTTAGGACAGTAGTCCCTTACTTACATCGAAAAGTTGGTCTACCTATATAATAGCTAAATTAACAAGGGACAGATAATGCTATAAAAGCACAATAAGCATTATTTTAGCTATTAATAGTGATATCAAACAATATAGTTAGTAGGTGAATAGGAAATAATACACATTAATCACAAATATTCATGGGTCTCTGGACAGGGACACAAAAGTAACAAATCCTTATCCTGAAATATGTGTCTGCCACCGCACGAGCTGGAAGATCAATAACGACCTCCTCCTCCTCCCTGTCTGTATCTTAAACACCGATATTCCTACACATCTAGATTCAAGAATCCGGTACTACTAGTGTATCGTTCTCTCTATATGTCCTTCTTCAATAGATCTTGATTTTGATATGACCTCGAAATGATCTAGCGACAACTGTATTTACTAATATCGTACTTCCGTTCTTATATTCCCTCTATCGTCTGTGGTAGTTAGAACATGCAGACACAAACTCGGTGAGAACCATTCTTCATTTACTGGTCCTCCTCCTAATACCTCTCCAGACGGACTGATAGATATTTTCGTCAACGCTCATCTATCTGCAGTTACTGTTGCCACCATCCTCAGAAATGTATCTCCTGGTGGCTCCAAAATGTGCTAGTAGCACAAAGCTTGGGTTGTTACCTTACAATAGAACCTTAGGCCGCTTCCTGACTTACAAGCAAGAGGATATGTGCCCAACAATACAGACAGCTAAATACGCATGCTGGAAGCTTGCGTATCTACGGTCAACATTACTACCACAGCGTGTGCAGTCTGAAGAAGAAAAGAAGCAGATCAGACAGTTTTCAACGCAATTAAGCAACACTTCTTCTCCAGTGGAAACAAGTAAGAGAATCCGCTCTACTGAACTTCACATCGCATGCTGATGAACCATACAGGTCCTCGCGTACTTCGAGGACCCCAGTGACTACACCTCCAGGAGTGGAAGTCTACAACACTTGAGCGTGGAGATATACACATTTACATGCTACAACACTTCATGTTAAGTAAAAGGACTAAATGCCAACTGTCGTGACATTTATTGTGGCAACGTTTCGCTCTCCAGGAGCTTTCTCAAGCCGTTACCTTTTATTGTGGAAAAATAAACACATAAGCAGTATAATGTGATCCTTTATTGACAACGTTTCGCCCGCGATGCTTTATCAGTCACAGACAGATCTACCTGGAAAATGAGCAACTGGAGATATATAGGGTACAGTCAGGTGGAGAATGCTGGGTCAGGTGGAGAAAGCTGCATGTGAGTCTTAAAGTAGTGTGATAGTTAAAAACATAGTGTGACTTAAAAGGCCCTACAGTGTACCTTTCTTGAGTTCTAGGTGGGATAGCGTTGAAGAAGTTTCTTGGCAATAGGTTCAGCTATGTTGTAGAAGCCGTTGTTCTGGTTGAAGTTGTTGGATATACAGATGAGTGATGATTCTATTACTTCGGTATTGCGTGTTGTCTTCTCTGGCGATGAGTCTTGCGTTTCTGTAGTTGATTAAATGGTTGTGTAAATTTCGGTGTTGAACACAGGCATTTCTTGAGTCGTCAGATCTGCCTGCGTACTGGTGTTCTGAAATGCGTGTTTGTAGGTCTCTGGATGTTTTCGCCAACGTATAATTTGCTGCAGCCATTACAAGGGATTGTGTATACCCCTGCCGTGGATTGAAGCTTTTCCTGTCTGTTACTGGTAATGTCCTTAATGGTGGTGGATGTGGAGGTGGATACTCGGAATGAGGTCTTAGAAAAAATGTTGGAAACTTGTTTGGAAATGGAGTTGGTGGGAAGGACTATGTATCTCTTCTCAGCAGTGTCTTCTCTGGGTGTGTTGAAGATGTTTAATGCCCGTCGTCTGCAGTCTCTAATGAAGTGACGAGGATAGTGAAGTTTGGAAAAAAACTTGTTCAATGAGGCATTCTTCTTCAAGGAACTCACTGCTGCAGATTCTGAGTGCGCGCAGGAAAAAGCCTATAATTCACCACGTTTAATTTTGGTGTCGTGGTGAGTAAAAGTGGAGAAGATCGTGTTGATTGGAGGTTTTCGATGAAAAACAACAGGCATTTACCGAAAATCAGATCATCACTCATCTGTATACCCAACAACTTCAACCAGAACACGCCTACAACAAGCTGAACCTATTGCCAAGAAACTTCTTCAACACCCACCTAGAACTAAAAAGAATGGTACACTGCAGGTCCTTTAAGTCACACTATGTTTTTAACTATCCCCTATTTTTTAAGACTCACATGCAGCTTTCTCCCCCTGACCCAGCTTTCCCCACCTGACCTTCCTAATATATCTCCATGTTTGCTCATTTTCCAGGAAAGATCTTCTGTGACTCGATAAACCCCCTGCGGGGGGAAACTTGTCAAAAAGGACCCTTAAACTCTTATGTGTTTATTTTTCCACTTACCTCTCTCATATACCTCTTCAACCAGATATGGGCCAAAAGGTGTTCTGCCTTCAAAGTGGAAAACAAATGCAGTAATTGGTACTCACCTTTCTTAAACCAGGCACCTCAGAACAAGATCAATTTAATAGGTAGTCTGCGCCTCCTAATTATGTGCAAGAATTATTGGAAAGCTAAGTTAATAAACGACTTGTAAAATGTAAGATGAATGGTTCAGAGAACCGACAAGTTATAAATTAGACACATATGCAACACTTGGGTATCTTTATTGAGGAAACGTTTCATACACAGTGGCTTCATCAGTCAATACAAAGTACAAGGTGTAAGGAGAGGACTGATAACCTCATACTCCTCCTCTCCTTACACCTTTGTACTTTTATGAATAGTATTTCCTCAACTAAAACCACAGTGTTACATATTGTCTGAACCTTGTAAATATTGCAGGCCCTAAGCTATCTCACCCCACTGATTTGGTTTTAGAAAAGGTCGCTGTACTTTTGACCCCCTACTACGACATGATACATTTATTCAGAAACACCTTCTATACTAATCACTTGGTTATTGTCAGACAACCCTATTTATTTTCAAAATGGTTAATCGAAATATAATAAAATCGAGTTGTATATAAAATAGCACTGAATTGCAGCACGAATATAAGTCCACGATTTCATTAATTTGATTCATTTTATAATGAAGGAATTTGTGAGACTTATAAGCTATGTTGAAAAATCTCATTTGCCTGACATGTGACCTGAATAAACTTTCCATTCTTGAAGGAATTCCCACGCTCGTTGAGTAAGGTCATAACTGATGTCACATGCGGGTCCATCTCATCACCACAAGTTTTCTAACGTCGTATTATTTTTACTGTTCCTTGATGGAGTGAGAAATCACGAATGCATTTAGATAATACAATTTTCATGTGTGTCGCATTTGCATATTCCGTGATCTTATTGCATATATATACATATATGCATGCAATCAGTAGACTCTGCATTAGCCAATCACGTGGCAGCACATCAATGCCTAAATGTAGGCACATATGGTCAAGAGGTTCAGGTGTTCAGACCGAACATCAGAATTGGGAAAAAAATGTAATGTAAGTAACTTTGACCTTAGAATGATTGTTGGATTTCATAACATTATAGTTTACAGAGAATGGTGTGAAAAACACAGACCACTCAGTGAGCAGCAGTTCTGTTGGTGAAAACCCCTTGCTAATGAGAGGTCAAAAGAAAATAACCGGACTTTCAAACTGACAGGAAGCGTCAGTAACTGCAAATAAACACTCCGGTATTGCAACAGTGGTATAAAAAGAGCATCTCTGAATGCAAAACACATCGATCCTTGAAGTGGATGGGGTTAAAATGCGGAAGACCACACCGGCTTCCACACATATCAGCTAAAAACAGTAAACTGCTGCTACCCAGAAGTTCACCAAAAATTGACAACTGAAGATTAGAGAAAAACGTCGCCTGGCCTGACGAATCGTGGATTCTGCTACGGCAACAAAGATAGTAAGATCAGAATTTCCCATAAACATTTGGAATGTAAGGGAGATTCGCAGCATATGAATGTGCGATCGACAACTCTGCAGCAACTGCGTGATATTATGCCAACATGGACCAAGAGTTGAATTGTAGAGATGATAAGACAGAACTAGTTCATGTTATGTACGAAAAGAAGTGGATGCCTTATCACTAAGTAAAAGGGAAAGGGTTAAAGAATACAAATTTCAGAGCAAATTTTCGTCTCTTCTTCCCTTTCGTATCCTACTCTCGGTATATATTACCTTTTCTTTTTCCTCCTCTTCCATCATTTCTAAGTTGTCCATGTTTGTCATAACTAGCACGCTATTAACAGTAATTTTCATGTTCTTTCACAGACAAGGAGTCACATGAGGGTCAGGTGAGTGTGCGTGTGTCACCCGACTCTGGTCACCTGGCTATGTCCCGACATAAAGGTCAGTTTAGCATCCAGTTGAAAACTGCAACACTTGAGATGTAAATACACAAAGCATATATTTTTTTCAGTGCCTATTGATCGTTGGTGGGTGAATCAGGATAAGACAAGACAAGAGTTTAGGTAAGACCCTATGTTGGAGTGAGCTTGGAAGACGAGACAGGCGAGAATGGCGTTGGAGAGGAGTGTCCACAGTCGTAGAGAAGATGCCAGGGCTTAACCCAGCAGCTAGGCACTCGTGAGGCGGACTGGAGAAACGGGTGACAGGCTGAGAATGAGAATGCATGGTCTTTGATTTTGGAAGTCTTGATTCTAGGGTAGCTTCAGCAGGCTTGGTCGCAGGCGTGGAGGCGAATTGGGGACAACAGAGGCAGCTCAGTTTTAGGTTTTACCAACATTAGGAACATTTGTAGCAGAGCCGTTCTCAGATTTCTTGAAGTTGCTTCTGGAGAGGTGATACAGTTTTGTTTGTACCAACTAGCTGTGCCCGGCCACGCATTGCTGTGGCTCAGTCTGGTTAAGTGGAAAGAAAGAAAGAGAAAGCGCACGTTTCTAATATGTTTAATTTCACAATGTTTGTGGGTATACAATATTTTTTGTTCCATTATTCCTGTGTAGATATAGGGTGTCTGGTTTGCCGACTCTAGAACGGGCAACATATAATTGTCTATGTGAGAAGCAATCCGTGTCTAGATCTAAACTGCAGAATTCTAAGGTGGCACTGAGATTTGTTGATGGTGATTGCAAACGCCAATCAGGTGGGAATTGCCAATTTCTTAAATTTAAATGGCATATCCGTTGGAATCATAGGAATGCGAGGAATGAGGACATCTTCACCTTTGAAAGGTCCTGTCAAGATTGTTGCTTCGACATTGCTCATTTTATTTTTTTACTGCAAGCCGCATGCCGTTGCAAAGCTTTGGTTGGTTGATATTTCGCAACATGATAATTGGCACACTGATTTTCAATTGCGAAGTATGTGCGGTGACATCCCTGTCAGAGTGAATTCAAAAATTCTGTTGGATAATTAACGCTTCATCTGCTTCCACAACCCCAGTGTCGACGGACTTGTATGTGACTGCCTCACTTTGTATGTTAGACTGAATCATATTGTTAAGTTTGTAGACATCTTTGTTCTTGGCTGCAAGAATAGCTCGTTCACTCAATATTGTGATTCTTATAGTGGTTTGAATATTGGGAAATACTTTTTCAACCAATTTTCTTTTGACGTCACTAAATTGCAGAAGTTATGAGGCAATGAAACTAGATCCTGATTCAGATCAACCGGCACCTTTCCGTTCCAATTTCCAGCCCAATTGATGTGAGAATATCTCAGCTGATCGATCGTTTTGCAGCTGGACACGCATATTTGTAGTTAGTGCGTCTTTACGTGTCACCACAAAGTACAGTATTTCAGACAAAGCATTTATTTCGTCCGCTGGTATCGATCGATCAAGAACCTCGAGCGATTTTTTGTGCCGCCATGTTTTTACCTGTCACGATTGACATTTATATAATATAGATTGTATAGAAACACGCGCGTATTCGAATGCAACATTGTGTCAAAATTTCAAAGCAATCGGTGAAGAACTTTCGAGATTTAAGATTTGGAACTAACGAACATTTACATTTTATTTATATGAGATAGATAGTGAAATGTTGTGGAGGTCTCACAAGCAAACTTGACAAACCCAGTACAGAGCTCTTTGGTAGCTCTGTAGATGTGTAAGAAGTCAGGTTGATACAAGGGGGTGAACTGACGCAGGAGCCATCATCTTCTTTCACCTCTTCTTCAGAAGGATGCGAAGGTGGTTACGATGGTAGGAGACTGTGGGTCGGCAGGAACAGTGGAGAGGTGTATTGGTGTATCAACATTTTGGGAGACATGGGAGGCGGTGGTTGACGCAGATAAAAAACAACGTTGTCGGCAGTGGAAGTGGTAGTAGAAGTTACTGGGCAGTTGCTTGGGCAGGGGTAGGTCTGCCCAGATGCAGTAAAGTTCGACGTTCGGAAGGATCTTGAGGATGTCGAGTGGCATGTTGGTCGGACGGAATAGTTCGTGATGGTGTTGTTGAAAGTGCCGGGGTTTGCTGCATTTGCAAGGTGTGCATGATGTCAACCGACCCAAGGCAACACGGAGTTTAGAGCAGGTCGCTTTTGCCTGTTCCAGCGCTACTGGACCACTATGACAAGGTCCTGGATGCTGCAGAGGATAAACAAAATACAGATGTAATACAGACTTTTGCAAAAGCTTTTCGACAAGTGTGACCATGGCGTAACGGCGCACAAAATACGTGATCAAGGAATAACAGGAAAAGTTGGTAGATGAATCTATAACTTCCTGACAAATAGAACACAAAGAGTAATAGTAAACAGGAAGTAAAGTCTGAGGCAGCTACGGTGAAAAGCTCTGTTCCTGGGCACGAAGTACTCGCTCCCATTCTATTCTTCATCCTCATATCTGACGTAGACAGAGATGTAAGCCATAACCTTCGTGTTTTCCTTGCCCGGATGACACCAGGATTGCCATCTCACAGTGACCTCCATCGAAGACACCGCAAGACTCCAAGCGGACATAAAAGAAATCTTCAAATGGGCCACTCAAAACAATATGAAGTTCAGTGAGGAGAAATTTCAACTACTCAGATATGAAAAACTTGAGGAAATTAAAAATATATCCAGGGTATACGACAAATTCTAACCATACAATAGAGCGAAAAAGTAATGTGAGACCTAGGGTGATAATATCAGAAGGATTTCGCCTTCAAAGACCACAAAAAATGTATCTACCACATCTGCTAGGAAAATGATAGGATTGATAATTAGAACCTTCAAAACTAGGGATGCCAAGTGCATGATGATACTCTTCAAATTGCTTGTTCTCTCTAGGCTGGAATACTGCTGTGCACTAACGGCCCCCTTTAAGGCTGGTGACATTGCTGACCTGGAGGGAGTGTACAAAACTTTCACGGCACATATAAGTACGATAAGGCACCTAAATTACTGGGAACAGTTGAAGATCCTTGATCAGTATTCCCTGGAACACGAGAGAGATACATGATAATATACATGGAAAATCCTAGAGTAATTAGTACCAAGCGTTGCACACGAAAATCACTCCCTATGAAAGCAAAAGACGCGGCAGGAGATGCAACATTCCCCAATGAAAAGCAGGGGCGCCACGAGTACACATTGAGAGACAACACAATAAGTGTCCGGGGCCCAAGACTGTTCAACTGCCTCCCAGCATACATAAGGGGATTACCAATAGACCACTGGCTTCTGTCTTCAAGAAGGCTCTGGACAGGCACCTAATGTCAGTACCTGACCAACAGGCTGTGGTTCGTTCGTCATTCTGCGTGCGGCCAGCAGTAACAGCCTGGTTGATCAGACCCTGATCCACCATGAGGCCTGGTCTCAGACCGAGCTGCGGGGCGTTGACCCCGAAACCCTCTCCCAAGCTACAGATAAACCCTCACCACACCAGGGAACCATCGCAAGATGGAAGAACATGAAGGACATCCTCCAACCGGAGGAACCATCGCAAGACGTCCGCGCAGGACTGAAGAAAGACGACGACTCCCACCCGGAGGGTGTAACGCCGTGTTACCCATCTGGACAAGACCCGGACCGGGACGGTTCCGGCAGATCTACTGCTACTAATACCCGACGGGGTCGTAGAATACTTCTTGACAGAGGAGCGACTGTGTCCTGCCTGTAGATCCAGGATGAGCGGGTGAAGTTTGAGTAAGGGCAGCCAGTTCAGGGTGTGAGGTCAGATGTTGGGGGAAATTGCGTGAGGTCGCGTGAGTAGGTCAAATGAGCAGTAGAGGTTAGATCAATAGTTGGTGAGGCTAAGTCAAATTACCTAAATCAGGTTGAACAAGCTAGAACAGGACGAGAGGGTAAAATTTAAAGGAACTGATTATGTCAATTCAAGGAGGCGAGGTTAAAGATGAATAAGGTCAGATCTGGCTTGAAGGATTCGGGCCGGGACGGGGGTTGAGAGTCAGGTCAGGAGCAGCCAGGCAAATTGAGCAGGTAAAATTCTTCAGGAGTTGAATGCAAATCGATCAATTGATTTTAGGATAAATGGGTGAGATAGTTCATGTCTAGTGAGGCCATGATATGATGATGTTATTCTTTGTTATATTTGAAGGAAGTTCCTCTACCAACTCTTCATCTTTAAGTATTCATTTTGAGATTGTTAAATCCTTCCAGTATCTACTCGATCCAAGAATTTTACAGGCAATGTATGTAGATAAGATGTGATGTTATTTTAACCCTGAGGGTTAGCCACCAGGTTGGTTACTATAATAGAGGGTTTGGTAAGTTTGGAAGGATAGGAGGTAAGGTTGGGATGTGAAGGAGGGTTAGTGAGGGGTGAGGAAGCAGGGGGGAGGGGTTGCAATAATGATAAGGGGCCCAACCACTGGCGTATATTAATAAAGTTGTATGTGTGTACTCACCTATTTGTACTCACCTGGCTGTCAAGTTTGGGAGGTCGAGACTCAGCTCTGGCCCGCCTCATCATTGACCGCTACTAGGTCCTCTCTCCCTGCTCCATGAGCTTTATCATACCTCGTCTTAAAACTATGTGGTTCCTGCCTCCACTGCACCACTTGCAGACCATTCCACTTACTGACAACTCTATGACTGAAGAAATACTTCCTAACATACCTGTGTGTGTGTGTGTGTGTGTGTGTGTGTGTGTGTGTGTGTGTATTGTGTTGTGCATAATAATCAGATGCCGCGCTCCTTCCTTAAGTGAATGTGACCTGAAATACAGGCAGGTTAGGGTATTGGCTTAAGCCGGTAGGAGAGTGGACTTGCCTCGCATGGGTCAATGGGCCTGCTGCAATGTTCCTTCTTCTTATGTTCTTATATAACACCACCATCAGTAAAATGGGTACCTGGGTGTTAGTCGACTGGTGTGGGTCGCATCCCGGGACAAAACTGACCTAATTTGCTCCAAGAAATGCTCAGCATAGCGGCTTTCTATATAGTAATATGTCATTGATGTCAGCTAGGACTATATACCTTGTACATGTACTTGTAGAAAAAAAGATATTATAATTATTATTAAAAAAAATGGCAAATTCGAAAATGTACCTACCACCAAATCAACGTCATGCACGAATCTCTGGACCTCAGAGTGCGCTACCGATCGAGCTACGGGACGAAAGCAAAATGTTTAGGCTAATTGTAAAGACGCCTACTGGAGTTGGTGGTCAGCTGATTGATTCTGAGCGGTGACCTGCCCTAGGTGGTGTTCAGATGCTGCCCGGTTTAGATGTCAGTGCCAGTTATGTCTGGAGGTGCGAGGCTTTCCCCCGTCAATTGCCAGTTATGTCTGGAGGTGTGGGCTTCCCTGTCAATGCCAATTATGTCTGGGAGGTGAAAAGCTTCCCTGTCAATACCAGTTATGTCTGGAGGTGCGAGGCTTCCCCTGTCAATACCAGTTATGTCTGGAGGTGCGAGGCTTACCCTCAATACCAGTTATGTCAGGAGGTGAGGCTTCCTCATCAATGCCAGTTATGTCTTGAGATGCGAGGCTTACCCCGGCAGTGCTAGTTAGGCGTCTTGTTGACCATCTGTCACATTAGTCATTCAAATAGACGAAGATGAACATCAAAATGGGCAAAGTGATGCACCAAACAAACATTATAACACAAACAACGATTATATAGGTAATCGTCAATTAATATTTTATGTTCCACTTAAAAACAATTATTTAAAGGTTCCTAGGAAAGGTAATAATATAATTCATTTGAAATTACGAAATCCATTAAATAATTTGAGAAAGGAACACAATATTTGATAAGGTGCAATCATAATAAACAGTCAATTGAAGTTCATCATTTTCCCATAAAACTAAAAGCTTTAACTTCACATGACTACTATTTTCCTGAGCTACTAACGAGACCTCAGTATCTTGCTTTCGTACCCTCGTTAATTAATTGATTAGGTCATTCACTTTGTTGGACTCAAATAGCATCGAATGCAATTCAAACTGGCAGTATTCTTTTCAAGGTACTGGATATCTGGACAACTTCACGATATTAAGTCGCATTGCTCCACCACCATTCATGAATCATGTTCCTTACCCCTACAGTTGAAACATGGGATAAAATTGGGATGCAACAGGAACAAGCAGTTGCAATTCTTCATCTCCAGTTTTCTGGCACAATGACTCAAGGCACCCTGGATAACTGGAACAGTGTCCCAGGGTAACTTACTGCACATGAGTAGACAACGTACTTCTACTCTGGCATATTCCAAATATTGAATTATGTGTAAGTACCTTGGATGACGCTGTTGAGATTCTTGATGGTTATCTCCAGATTTGTCAAATGCACATTTGTTGCTCAGATTATTCAGTTGATTAAACCTTGAACGAAATATATTCTGCACACCAGGTCTTTTCCCATAGTGAGTTTGTAGCCTTTGTCTCTCTGTTCTAATCTTTCCTCAGTTCTTCCTCAGTTTTCATAAGTTTGCATTTATCTGGAGTGAATTCTGATAGTCACGTGTCAAACCAATCCAGTGGCTCATCCAGGGCCATTTGTAGGCTGTCATTGACCTCTCTTTGTCTGTACTTTCCTTAATAGTTTCATACCATCTGAGAACTTGGTCAAGTTTTACTTTATTTCTTCCATCCTGTCACTCATAAGCCAGGAATAATATAGGTCTCTCCATTGATCCTAATGGAACCTACTTATCACATATGACCATTCTGAAACCCTCTTCCAAACAATTAGACTTTATTTTCTTCTCTTTGGAGTATTCACCTGATCTATCACAGCGTCTTGTGTTGAAGATTTAGAAGCATATGTAGTATCTAAGGTATCTTTATTGTAGACGTTTCATATCCAGTGGCTTTATCAATACAGATTCTAGGACATAATTTGAAGACAGTAGAGACTATAGACAAATGATGAGGTAATCAGTGCCTCAGCCTTGGAGTTGGTGTGGTTCCTGCACCGTAGTCGTGTAGATTCTGGAGCAGAGGCAAGGAGGCTGGCGCTTATATACAAATCGGTAGGTGGAAAGGGGACGGGTAGCAGACGAGGGCATAGTCACTGGCAGACAGGATTCCCAGTGAGAAATAGGTCATACCCAAAGAGATGGGTAAGTTGTAAGTAGTAGTTGTAGTAGTAGTTGTAGTAGTAGTTGTAGTAGTAGTTGTAGTAGCCAGAAAGTCTTATAGATGTTCTCTGAACCAGATCCCGTGTTATTTCTTTTGGCTCTGATCTCAATCTCTTGTGCAATATCGTGTCAAAAGCCTTCTTACAGGCAAAATCTCTCTCTCTCTCTCTCTCCTCTCTCTCTCTCACTCTCTCTCTCTCTCTCTCTCTCTCTCTCTCTCTCTCTCTCTCTCTCTCTCTCTCTCTCTCTCTCTCTCTCTCTCTCTCTCTCTCTCTCTCTCTCTCTCTCTCTCTCTCTCTCTCTCTCTCTCTCTCTCTCTCTCTCTCTGTGGTTGTGTTCTGATATGTTGTGGGTGTGAATGTGTGTATCTATGTATGTATGTGTGCATGTGTTTGTGTGTGCACGTGTATTTATGATTATATTTGGCCTTTGCAAGAATATTTGTTTTTGAGAAGCAGCGTTGTGTACAGTCTTGTCAGTAAACTCCGCACTCTGCTGTTGCACTCTATTGTTGCACTCTTTTGTTGTACTCATTGTTTCAATATTGACTTTCATTTTTGAGTTTAGCTTTTGGCCGTCATCATTGTGCTTTTCTGAAGACAAAATCGAATACTGTATGGTTTATTGGCCCTGTTAGTGTGTGGGTGTACTGGAGTATGAGTGTGTAGGGGAGGTGCTGGTAGCTATGAGTGTGTAGGGAGTGCTGGTGTATGAAGTCAATGTAGGAGTGCTGGTGTATGAGTGTGTATGGGGAGGGCTGGTGTATGAGTGTGTAGGGGTAGGTGCTGGTGTGTGTGAGTATGTAGGGGAGGTGCTGGTGTATCAGTGTGTAGGGGAGGGTGGCTGGTGTATGAGTGTGTATTAGAGTGCTGGTGTATGAGTGTGTAGGGGTAGGTGCTGGTGTGTGAGTGTGTAGAGGGGGAGGTGCTGGTGTATGTGTGTGTAGGGAAGTACTGGTGTATGAGTGTGTAGGGAGGTGCTGGTGTATGTGTGTGTAGGGGAGGTGCTGGTGTATGAGTGTGTAGAAGGGGAGGTGCTCGTGATGAGTGTGTAGGGAGGGGCTGGTGTGAGGTGTGCAGGAAGGTGCTGGTGTATGAGTGTGTAGGGAGGGGGCTGGTGTATGAGTGTGTAGGGTTAGGTGTTGGTGTATGATTATTAGTAGGGTAGGTGCTGGTGTGTGAGTGTGTGTAGGGGGAGGTGCTGGTGTATGTGCAGGGAGGTACTGGTGTATGAGTGTGTAGGGGAGGTGCTGGTGCATGTGTGTAGGGGAGGGGCTGGTGTATGAGTGTGTAGGGAGAGGTGCTGGTGTATGTGTGTGTGTGTGTAGGGGTGTGATAGTATATTTGTGTTGGTGTATGGGTGTCTTAGAATTAGTGTATAAGTGTGTACTCAACTATTTGTACTCACCTATTTGTGGTTGCAGGGGTTGAGTCACAGCTCATGGAGAAGCCTCTTCGCTGGTTACTACGGTCCACTCTCCATGCTTCATGACTTTATCCTGCTTCTTAAAACTATGTATGAATCTTGCTTCCACTACATCACTCTCCAGATTGTTCCACTCCCTGACGACTCTATGGCTGAAGAAATACTTCTAATATCCATGTTAGTCATCCTGAGTTTCAGCTTCCAGTTGTGACCCCTTGTTGCTGTGTCCCATCTCTGGAAACATCCTGTCCCTATCCACCTTGGTTAATTCCTCTCAGTATTTTATATATCGTTATCATATTCCTTATCCGTTCTGTCTTCCAGTGTCATCAGGTTGATTTTCTGCTTTCCTCTCCTCCGGGACTGGTATTGTTGCTAACCTTTGTGCTATCTATTTCCTGGGAGTGCTTGTAGGTGTGGGTTCCATACTGGTGCTGTATACTAAAATATGGATCTGACGTATACAGTGTACAGTCTTGAATGATTCCTTACTCAGGTGTCGAAACGCTATTCTTAGGTTTGCCAAAGGCACCCATAAGTTGCAGCAGTTATTTGGTTGCTGTGTGTCTCAGGAGATGTGCTCTGTGTCTCACCCCAAGATCCTTTTCCTTGAGTGAGGTTTACAGTCTTTGGCCCCTAGCCTGTACTCTGTGGTCTTCTTTCATCTTCTCCAATCTTCATGGCTGCATTTGAAGGGGTTAAACTACGACCAGTTTGCAGCAGTCTAGATCCTTTGTAGCCCATCTAATCCTCATCTACTTGAATTCTTCTCGTTAGCTTCATACCGTCTGCAAACATGACACATCTAGTCTATCCTTCTATTATGTCATTCACATATACAAGAAACAGCACCGGCCTAGGACTGAAGCCCATCTGAAACCACGTCACGTACCATCACTCGTTGTTTCCTGTCTAGTATTCTTTGATCCATTGCAATGCCTTTCCTATTATTTTTGTTCAACCTCCTCCAGCTTCTACAATTATCTCTTGTGCGGAACTGTGTCGAAGGCTTTGTTGCAGTCCAAGAAAATGAATCTACCCATCCTCTCTCTCTCTCTCTTCTTACTTCATCTTGTCGTAAAATTCTAGTAGGTTTGTGACACAGGATTTTCCTTCCCTGAAACCGTGCTGGTTATCGTTCATTCCTTTCTTGGTGCTCCTCATTCTTCTCCTGATAAGCTCCTCCATGACTCTGTATACTATGCAAGTGGTGACACTGTTCTGTAGTTTAATGCCACCTGCCTGTCATTCTTCTTAAATAAGATTGAGACTAAATTTTGTCTTCCACATCTCAGGTAGTTTCCCTGTTTCGATGGATGTGTTGAAGATTGTTGTTAGTGGTACACGTAGTGCCTCTGCTGCCTCTCTCAAGACCCATGGAGAGATGTCTGGTCCCACCACTTGATCTAGCTCCTTAGCAGCCTCTTCACCTCCTTCCCTGTTGTATGTAATGTGTCCAGCACTTGTTGGTGTGCCCTTCCATCCCGGTTTGCTGGGTCCTTTCTGTCTCCCTAAAACACTTCCTTGAATCTCGTGTTGA
Organism: Cherax destructor; assembly: GCA_009830355.1. Lineage (NCBI taxonomy): Eukaryota > Metazoa > Arthropoda > Malacostraca > Decapoda > Parastacidae > Cherax > Cherax destructor. The sequence continues at coordinate 12,584 of WNWK01020267.1, read as the reverse complement.
GCTCTTCGCATACTTCTTTGTCGTTTATTGTGATCTTCCCTTATTCCTTTCTCGGCCTAATTTCTCGATCCTTGTAGTTGTTTTCCTCCTGATGTGGTTGTACAACATTTCTGTGTCAAATTTGGTTTTGATGCTATATCATTCTCATGTTACTGCGGTCCTCTCCCGTATCCATGCATATTCATTTCTTGCTCTTCATCTAATCTCCTTATTTTCTGGGTCCTTTTCTTCTATACCTTTTTCCATTCTTTAGCGCACTTAGTTTTGGCCTTTCTACACCCTCGGATGAACCAAGGGCTCGTTTTACTCTTCTTATTGTTTCTGTTGCCCTTGGTATGAACATCTCCTCATTGCATTTTTTGTCACGTATTCCATCATCTCATTTACTGTTTTTCCCACTGTACCTCATGCAGTAAATTCCTAATGCCTGTGTAGTCCCTTCTTTTGTAGTGTGTGTGTGCTTATCTATTTGTACTCACCTATTTGTGGTTACAGGGTCGATTCATAGCTCCTGGCCCCGCCTCTTCACTGATCGCTACTAGGTCTTCTCTCTCTCCTTGCTCCATGAACTTTATAAAACCTCGTCTTAAAGCTATGTATGGTTTCTGCCTCACTACGTCACTTTACAGACTGTTCCACTTCCTGACAACTCTGTGACTGAAGAAATACTTCCTAACATCCCTTTGACTCATCTGAGTCTTCAACTTCTAACTATTATCTGCTGTTTCTGTGTCCATCTCTGGAACATTCTGTCTTTGTCCATCTTGTCAATTCCTCATAATCATTTTTATATGTCGTAATCATGCTTCCTAATCTCCTCTTTTTTTCCTCCAGTGTCGTCAGGCCGATTTCTCTTTTACCTTATTCGTAGGACATTCCTTAGCTCCGGGCGCCTCCAGGCAATATGCTCGGTGCAATACTACCTAGGCGCTTCTCTTGAACGAGTTCCCAAACTTTCTTCTCTAGGTCTCTGCCTGGAATAAAAATTTGCTCCCACCTCACCGAATTTTTATATTGATAAATACATTGTATATTAATAAGAAAAAAACAAAAACTGCTACATTATATGGTTCACATAGAACACAACTAGTTTATAATATGATCTTGGGACATCAGACAGAATGCAAAACAATGCAGCTACGTAAAAACAAGACTCATTTCCAATACCACTTAAAGACAGGCCTCTTATATATAACCTAAGTAAACAAACTCAGTGAGAGAGATTTGCTTCTCTGGGCTCGTCCTCAACACTGCACTTAAATGACAAAATCTGAAAACTTCTTCGGGTTTCTATACATGAATGTTTAAATGTTTCTTTGATTGTCCTTGATTCTTTCTGTCACACTTACCATCCTCTCTCAGCACCAATGTGGTGCACCTACGCCTTTGAAACCACTGTCCTTGAGTGAGCTGTAGCTTTTGCCCTCCAAGCCTGCACTCGGTCTGTTGTATTCTTTGTTTTCCCCAAACTTCGTATCTTTGCACTTACTGTGGGTCAGTAGTCACTTGTCAGACCAGACCACGCCGGTCCAGAGCCTTCCCTGGTCCACGTCTGTTTGTGTCCTCATTAGTTTCCACTTCATCTGCGGACAATTATGTGTACTCACTAGTTGTGGTTGTAGGGGTCAGATCACAGCTCCTGGCCTCGCCTCTTCACTGGTCGCTATGACGTCACTCTTCCTGCTCCATGAGCTTTATCCTTACTAATCTTAAACTGTATGGATTCTGCCTCCTGCATCTTCAAAGACTATTCCACTTCCTACAGCTCTGTGACTGAAATACTTCCTAACATCCCCTGTCTTGATTCATCTAGGAATCTTCCACTTCCAACTGCGACCCCTTGTTGTGTTCCATCTCTGCAACATTCTGTCTCTGTTCACCTTGTCGATTCCTCTCAGTATTTTATGTGTTCTCCCTTATCCTCCTTATCTCTAATGTCCTCCAGTGTCGTTAGGTCGATTTCCTTGCTTTCTCATAGGACATGCCCTTATCTCCGGGACTAGTTTTCTTGCAAACCTTTGCACTTTCTCTAGTTTTCGCACATTCTTAGCGGTGAGAGTTCCAAACTGGTGCTGCATGCTCATATAGGCCCTAACTTACACGGTGTTCAGGGTCCTGAACAGTTCGATATTAAGATGTCGGAATGCTGTTCTTAGGTTTGCTAGGCATATGCTGCAGCAGTTATTTGGTTGATGTGCGCCAGGAGATGTGTCAGTGCCCTCCCTGACTCATATACCTGTGACTCGCTGTTATCTTCCTCACAAGTATTCCTGATCCATTGCATGTCTTCCTTGTTATCCCTGCCTGGTCTTCAGCTTTGCACTAATCTCTTGTGTGGAACTGTGTCAAACGCCTTCTTACAGTCAAGAAAATGTAATTTACCCACCCCTCTCTTGCCATACTGCTGTCACTCTGTCATGAGCTTTCCAGTTTGTGACTGGGATTTCTTCCTGGAGTCGTGCTGGCTGTCGTTATTAAGATCATTCCTTTCTAGGTGCTCCATACTCTTCTCCTGATAATCTTCTCCATGACCTTGCATACTATACATGTCAGTGACACTGGTCTGTAGTTTAATGCTTCGTGTCTGTCTCTTTTTTTTGATGGGACTACATTTGCTGTCTTCCACACCTCAGGTAATCGCCCTGTTTCGATTGTTGTTAGTGGTACGCGATCTGCTCCTCTCAGGACCCATGGAGAGATGTTATCCGGCCCCGCCTTGAGGTATCTAGCTCGCTTAGCAGCCTCTTCGCTTTCTTCCTCGGTCGTATGTATTGTGTCCAACACTTAATGGTGTACCCCATCTCTCCGTCTTTCTGGAGTCCCCTCCCGCCCCCTCTGTAGACACTTCTTTGAATCTCGTGTTGAGCTCCTCACATTCTTCACGGTCGTTTCTTGATCTCTCCTCCTTCCTTCTTCAGCCTGATTACCTGGTCAACAGTTTTTGAAAAGTTGTATGCTTCTTAAATGAGATTAGGTAATTCTTATGTATTTTCATGTACAGATCAAATATCACCTTGAGAAATGCTTATTGGCTATAGGTTTAAAAGATACAAGACATGCAATATTTGATTATTTTATTATAACGGTAGTGGGCTGAAGAATCATCTCTTTGTGTCAGCAATAGTCTGTATTCATTGTGCCCCATTTGCCCTGCTACCATTTTCCATGGTTGAAATATCATGGTGAAACCTTTCATAACCTTGCAGGTCTGAGTTTTCCTCAATTTGTTAAATTATACCATGAATTAAAGAAAAGATCTGACTTCACCTTACATGAAACAGACAAAGAAATCGAAATGGTATGGACAAGAGTAGATTATAGGGAGTAAAAATATCATATTATTAGAAAAATGGGAGCTGACGTGCCCCTTTAATAATAATAACAATAATTAGAAGTAAATTCATCATAAATGCCATTGAATTAAACAAAAAATATTTTATTATCATATCGCCTGTAAAGAAAACAACGAGACAATAAATTTTTATATAATTTTTAATATTACAAAAAAATTGCTCCCTTACATGAACAATGAAAATATTCCCATATTTTTTATTTATAAGTTTTCTAGACAAAAATTAATGACTATTTTATCACAGTGAAGGTTAATTCCTAACATAAATAATTTTGCTGATAAATAATACTACCATACTCCAATTTTACTTATTATGGGTAATACTGATAAATATTTAATGGTAACCTAATATTTATAATGAAAATTCGACACATTGTTTAAGCAATGGTTAAAGAACTATTTTATGCCAACGTTTAATTTGTTCTAACTAAACACGGTTTTACATAGTTTCTGAAAGAGCTACAGTCGAGACTTTTTAAATAAAAAGTCATCCCGATTTTGAAGTTTATAAACAATAAGTGAAAAAAAAAATTATGTCTGAGTTGTTGCTGTTGACATGAAGTCGGAAATTTGACATGAAATTTAAATCCAATTTTCCGGGAGACAAAAAAAAAAAATATTACGCTGTGATACGTTTCGCTGTGTCAGTTTTGGGTGATAAGATAAGATAAGATTTTGTTCGGATTTTTAACTTGGAGGAGTTAGCCACAGGATAACCCAAGAAGATCAGTGCGTCATCGAGGACTGTCTGTCTTATTTCATTGGGTCATAATCTTGTCCCCAGGATGCGACCCACCAGTCGACTAACGCCCAGGTACCTATTTGCTGCTAGGTGAACAGGATAGCAGGTGTAAGGAAAATGCGTCGAAATGTTTCCTCCCGCCAGGAATCAAGCCGGGCCATCCCTGTTTGAAAGCGAACTTTAGCCACCAGGCCTCCGGGGCCCCCACTATATGGAAGATACGATATGAAAATTCATATCGTCCAAATAAGCACTACAAACAATTGGTTTTAGTCTCTGAAAAAAGATATATTGTATTGGAAAAACCAAAACAACAAAGAGATAACCCAGCAATCTGCATGTTTCAGCATCCAAATTCATAATTTCATCTATAAAATAGAATGAAAAACATTACAGCGCAACTGTAAATGAAAACTTTAAACGTAAAATACACATACATGATAGATATTAAAATATTTAAACGGTAAAGCAGTGAAAACTTACACAATTGAAGATAATTTATAATATTAAATGAAGGAGTAAAAATGTTAAAAATAATTGTAATTCATTGCATTTGCAGTTACTGGCTCTAGCTGACATCACCTGGAAATAGTTTCAGATCATGGTAGTCATCAAGTATAAGGTTACATCTCTTGATTTGTGTATGTGTGTGTGTGCCCACTAATTGTACTCACTTAATTGTGGTTGCAGGGGTCGATTCACGCTCGTGACCCAGCCTCTTCACTGGTCGCTACTAGGTCACTCTTCCTGCTCAGCTTTTTCATACCTCTTCTTAAAGCTATGTATGGATCCTGCCTCCACTACATCACTTCCCATACTATTCACTTCTTGACAACTCTGTGACTGAAGAAATACTTCCTAACATCCCTTTGACTCACTGGTGCTGTATCTCCAATATGGGCCTAACGTACACAGTGTACAGGGTCCTGAACTGTGTGTACTCACCTATTTGTGGTTTCAGGGGGCGAGACAAACTCCCAGCCCCCCCCGCTTCACTGATCCCCTGAAACCCTTCCCCTCCCCCCAGCTCCATGAGCAACTTTATATACCTCGTCTTAAAGCAATGTATGGTTCCTGCCTCCACTATCTCACTTTTCAGACTATTCCACTTCCTGACGACTCTGTGACTGAAAAGTACTTCCTAACATCCCTTTGACTCATCTGATCTTCAACTTCCAATTTAGACCCCCTTTTTGCTGTGTCCCCCTCTGGAACATCCCGTCTCTGTCCACCTTATCTATTCCTCAAAAAAAATTTTTCATTATCATGTCTCCCTAACCCTCCTGTCCTCCAGTGACGTCAGGCCTATTTCCCTTAACCTTATGCAGCTGATTGGAGCAAAATTGGTTTTTGCTTGACTCACTCACCCACTGTATTTCTCTCTCTCTCTACTTTTAAAATTTTAACATTACATGTTTGCTTAAAAATGATCAAAATTAACATTCTCCCTCTTGATAGTGAGGATTACACATACACACACACAAACACACACACACACACACACACACACACACACACACACTCACAAACACACACACACACACACACACACACGTGGTACTGGAAAACCTGATGCACCAACATGTCAGGGACACGGCCAGAGAGAGAGAGGAGAGGACGAACCAGCAAGGCTGGACCTTGTATTCACCCTGAATAGCTCAGATATCGAGGACATAACACACGAGAGCCCCCTGGGAGCCAGCGACCATATGGTGCTGAGCTTTGAGTACATTTAGAGCTACAGGTGGAGAGGGAAAACAGTGCTGATAGAGACAAACCAGACTTTAAAAAAAGAGGAGGTTCTGTGGGAAAGGGAAATGGAAGGACAGTAAATGAAATGATGGAATATGTAGTGACAAAGTGCAAGGAGGCAGAGGAACGGTTTATACCCAAAGGAAAAAGATTAAATGGGAAGACCAGAAAGAGCCCCTGGTTTACCCAAAGGTGCAGGGAGGCGAAGACTCAGAGTGTCAGAGAATGGAAAAGGTACAGAAGGCAAAGAACCCAAGTAAACAAAGAGATTAGTCGAAGAGCTAGAAACGAGTATGCACAGGTACGGAGGGAGGCACAGAAACAGTACGAAAATGACATAGCATCGAAAGTCAAGTCTGACCGAAACTGATGTACAGTCACATCAGAAGGAAGACAACAGTCAAGGACCTGGTGATAATGATCAAGTAATGATCAAGAGGTATGTGAGGAGCTCAACTCGAGGTTTAAGGAAGTATTCACAGTGGAGGCAGGAAAGCAGCTGGGTAGACAGGACGGGGTGCGTCACCAACAAGGGATGTATCAAGTGCTGGAGGGCATACACACAACTGAGGGGGAGGTGAAGCAGTTACTCAGTGACCTTTATACATCAAAGGCGATGGGTCCGGACAATATCTCCCCGTGGGTCCTTCGGAAGGAGCTGAGGTTCTGAGTGTGCCACTTACCATAATATTCAACACATCCCTTGAAACTGGGCAGCTACCTGAGATATGGAAAAAGGCCAACTTAGTCCCCATCTTTAAAAAAGGAGACAGAAAAGAGGCACTAAACTATAGACTGGTGTCACTTACGTGTATAGTGTGCAAAGTCTTGGAGAAAATCATCAGGAAAAGAATGGTGGAGCATCTGGAGCAGAACAGGATAATCAACGCCAGACAGCACGGACTCAGGAAGGCAAATCCTGTGTAACAAACCTCCTGAGTTCTATGATAAAGTAACAGAGGTAAGACAAGAGAGAGAAGGGTGGGTTGACTGCATTTTCCTGGACTTCAGGAAGGCCTTCGACACAGTTCCTCATATGAGATTAGTAAAAATGTTGGAAGACAAAGCGTGTATAACAGGAAGGGCACTGGAATGGATCAAGGAATACCTCACAGGGAGGCAACAACGGGTCATGGTGCATGATGAGGTATCACAGTGGGCGCCTGTGATGAGCGGTGTACCGCAGTGGTCAGTCCTAGGACCAGTGTTATTCTTGGTATATGTGAATACATGACAGACGGGATAGACTCAGAAGTGTCTCTATTCGCAGATGATGTGAAATTAATGAGGAGAATCACATCGAATGAAGACCAAGCAGGACTTCAAAGAGACCTGGACAAGCTTGACATCTGGTCTAGCAACTGGCTTCTCGAATTTAACCCCAACAAATGCAAAGTCATGAAGATCGGTGAAGGGCAAAGAAGACCGCTGACAGAGTACAGGCTAGGTGGACAAAGGCTACAAACCTCATCAAAGGAGAAAGACCTTGGGGTGAGTATAACGCCAAGCACGTCTCCGGAAACAGACATCAACCAGATAACCGCGGCAGCATATGGGCGACTGGCAAACCTAAGATTAGCGTTCCGTTACCTTAACAAGGAATCGTTCAAGACACTGTACACCGTGTACGTCAGGCCCATACTAGAGTATGCAGCACCAGTCTGTAACCCACACCTGGTCAAGCACTTCAAGAAATTAGAGAAATTGCAAAGGTTTGCGACAAGGCTAGTTCCACAACTCAGGGGAATACCCTATGAAGAAAGGTTGAAGGAAATAGGACTAACAACACTGGAGGACAGAAGGGTTAGAGGAGACATGATAACGACATACAAAATACTGCAGGGAATCGATTAGGTAGATAGTGACAGGATGTTCCGAGAGGGAACACAGAAACAAGGGGACACAACTGGAAGCTGAAGACTCAGATGAGTCAAAGGGATGTTAGGAAGCACTTCTTCAGCCATAGAGTAGTTAGGAAGTGGAATAGTCTAGCGAACGATATAGTGGAGGCGGGAACCATACATAGTTTTAAGACAAGGTATGATAAAGCTCATGTAACAGGGAGAGCAGAGACCCAGTAGCGGACAGCGAAGAGGCGGGGCCAGGAGCTGAGTCTCGACCCTGCAACCACAATTAGGTGAGTACACACGTGCTTTTCACAACAATTAAGTAACACAACAGGTCAAGTAATCAATAATAACACAGCCTTCTCAGAGAAATTAAATTATTATTTAATGTTTAACCTTCCTGTGTTCTAAGATACCCAGTGTGCAATAAGCATTCCCTAATATATCTAATATAATTGATGAGGCAAAATTGAGTCTCCTTACACCCTTAGAGATTATCCTTCCCTGTGTAATAATAAACGCTCGGTAGAGTTACTTTCTAGTTTTATTTTATTTTTATTCTTTATTATTTTCTCTTTTCTTTCATTTATGTCAATTTGATGTTTAACTTATGTTTAGATCTGATTCTTATAGTTGAATTTATTTTATCTTGTACACTGCTCCTGCCGAGACAGTGGGCCACCCTTCCTATGTGGGAAACGGCCGATGTATATATATATATATATATATATATATATATATATATATATATATATATATATATATATATATATATATATATATATATATATATATATATATATATATTATATATATATATATATATATAATGTCGTGCCAAATAGGTAAAACTGGTTAATTAGCAAAAACTCGTTCAGAATTAAGTCCTTTCTAAAATTTTCTCTCAAGTTTAAAGATATATTTTTTCATTTATGTTAATTAAAAATTAATATTTTTTACCAAAAGAACATTAGAAAACTTACCTAACGTTATTACAACAAGCGCAATTTAATTTAGCCTAATCCAACTAAAAATATTTTAGATAAGTTTACAGTCATTTAATAATATACAAACACAATGAAATATATTTTTTCGTTAGGTTCAGAATGATTTTTACGAAATTATTGCATACATAAATTTCTGCTTGCCTTATTCGGCAAGATGAGCGATGCTATTTAAACCAGAATAGCAAGTTTTACCTATTCGGCACGACATATATATATATATATATATATATATATATATATATATATATATATATATATATATATATATATATATATATATATATATATATATATACTATATATATTATTTTTTTCAACAAGTCGGCCGTCTCCCACCGAGGCAGGGTGACCCAAAAGAAAGATAATCCCCAAAAAGAAAATACTTTCATCATCATTCAACACTTTCACCACACTCATACATAATCACTGTCTTTGCAGAGGCGCTCAGATACGACAGCTGAGAATAGTCCCTCCCAGCTGTCACTATCTCAGACCCCTCCTTTAAAGTGCAGGCATTGTACTTCCCATTTCCAGGACTCAAGTCCAACTAAATCAATTAACTGGTTTCCCTGACTATAAATGAAGTTTTGCTGTGCGCATAGTGCCACTCAACCATTCTTTTGGTGGTCTTTAAACTGATGTGTTAATATGTGGGTAAACTAGTCGCTGACTTATCTAAGAAACATCCGGCTCTTCTGAGGTTAATGATGAGGAAAAAGAAGAGAATAGTTCACCTCTTAAAACTGAGATTGTTTACTCTTAGTATCAAGCGTCATGTCCTCTTTTTTTAGATAGGCTTTTCTATTTTTCCTTAAATTGCGGAAAGGATTTTAAATAACGCAAACTCATAAAACCTCACCAATAGCAGAAGCAGCGCCATGATATTCCTGTAACTTTTTCTGTTTTATCATTATTTTTACACTATACAAAATCTGTATTGGAATTTTTACACGCCATAATGTCTACCTGGGTAGGCATTATAGTGAGTACTGAGTTGTTAGTCGATGGTGATGGATCTAAATTTAGTGTTATTTCATAATATAACCTACTGGAGTTAATATAGATTTACGGTGTGTTGAAAATGGTAAAATACTGATAAGTTGATGATTAAGACACATGTGAAAGTTGGGTATCTTTATTGATGAAACTTTTCGCCTACATAGTAGGCTTCTTCAGTCAAATATAGAGGCAGGAGGTGAAGTAATGAAATAAAGATGATGTAATCAGTCCATCAACCTATTTCTCCAAGATTGAGGGACTGATTGCATCTTTATTGCACTAATACACCTGCTAAATCTGTATTTAACTGAAGAAGCCTACTGTGTAGGCGAAACTTTTTAACAATAAAGATACCCAATTACTGCATATGTGTCTTAATCAACAGATTTACAGTATTCATTTAGCATAATCCTAAAGTTAAACAGAGATTCGATATTCAATTTTGCAATATTTTTCGCAAAATCCTTCTGTGCCTCCCAGCAATCCGCCACTTTATTTTGAGAGGTCTCCTCTACAGAAGCTATCCTCCACCTCCATCGTCAGGTCTCTAAAGTCCATAAAAATAAACTTATTTGCATAAATTTTCAGAAAGCCACTATTCGGGCCAACTGAGACACTACCACAACATTAATCTACTTAGTCTCCTCTTCATTTAGACACCAAACTTCAGGTTAAAGCTATAATATCTATACCTATATTGCATAGATTTTGATCAATAATTACACGGAACAGAAGTCTCAGGGTTATAATGAACTCTTTATAACACTAGTTAAATCTCAGTGCTGGGATGTCTGGGCAGGTTGATGACTGGGGTAACAGATAACAAGTGTAAATGAAGGCAAAAATGCAGAGCAAACCATTTACTTTAAACGACATTCATCCTGAATTGACCTTTATCTTGTCTTGACGAAGCTAGTCCTGAACTTAGTTCTCTCAGTATTTTGTACATGACAAATCTAAAGGCTCCGCAACTCCTGCTTGGTTTCCGATACCATGAAGCCAACATACACTGTTCTTCTTGCTCGTTGGGTGGAAGTCTGTCCACTACACGAATATCATTAAGGCTGCGTGGGTCTTTAATCCAGAATATTGGAATTAAGATATATACTGAATACATACTAAGATATACCGGTCTCTAAGTGCATATACTTCTGGTCTCAGTGTATGGGCATCAAGAAGTGTACTCCTCGACTATATGCAAAGTAGGGTGAAATATATCTCTGTATAAATTTTATGTTCATGTTTTTACTTTTCCCACTCATCTTTCATTCTTCTGTCACCTCTCCCCTCATCCCTCATTCTTCCTGTTACATTCTTTCTTTCCTCACTTTCCCTGTCACTTTCAAACTCAGCCTCATCTCTCCTTCTCGCTTTCAATATTCCCCCTTTCTTTCTTTCTTATTTCCTTTCCTGTCACCAGGACTCCCGAACTTCTCTTTTGATTCCTTAACTCTCTCTCGTCTACTTCTTCCTCATTGACCTACTAGGTCAAGGCATTCAAGTCGATGGGAGATTTGGACCTGCCTCCATGGGCCAGTAGGCCTGCTGCAGTGCTCCTTCTTTCTTATGTTAAATTGGAAGTATATAGAAATTAGCATGACCATACACCTAATCCTTGTTCATGCCCTCTCTTTTTTTTCTCCACACCTCTCCTCCATCCCGATGCCTGTTTCTGTCTACTATCCCTCCTCTCCCTCACCTCCATTCGCTTTCCTACATTCATCCCTGATTTTCCTTTTCCCTTACCTTGCGTCTTGTGGAAGAGTCCTCAGCCTAGTGTTTACGTCAGCAACAACAACAGCTGACGCTACGAGTGTCTCACTCAACACGCTGGGTGAAGCCCCCAAATTGGGTTCTTAAGTCTCTGCCTTATTTTGGAAACTCTCGACTTGTAATTAAATTCTAAATTGTGCTGAGTAATTGTGGGATGATGCATTATTATTTGTAACAATTACGAATCCTCTATTAAGACAATTTAAATTATATATTTTTTACATTTTCTTATTTTCAATGAAAAAATATACCTATCACTTTATAAATGAAATTTTGAAAAATTAATTTCTAGGATAGCTCAGTTTTAAATTATTTTGGCATTGGCTTGGGGTCTCGACTACACAAATCCTCCTAGATTTTCCATCAGCTTTCCTATCCTGTTCCATAGCATCAAACAACAATAAAACTAATTCTTCCAGAGAACCTCAGTAAATAAGCAGGAATGGGGCCCTAGCAACTCCCGTGCCTTCACCAAAAGGGAGAACCTTCCTGCTCCATCACCAAAAACCCAGTGAGCACTGAGCGATGGTCCCATCCAGAAGGTGTTTTCCCAAAATGCTTAGGACTGTAATATCAGACAAGGAGACTGTCCGTCCCCAAACTGTGAGGCATATCACTCGGGGGCTTCCTCCAAACAGTTCCCATTTCGGCAATGGGAAACGCCTTGCCCCCAAGACCCTCCGACGGTGGCTCTCCGCCTTTGCCCCCAAATTTATACGGAAATAATGTATTTCGGGATGCAAGCTGACCAATATGGTCTAAAGGTCTTAATGCTCCAAAACCAATTGTTTGGGATGCAAGAACAATGAAGTCAAGGGATCATAAAAAAGCCTTCCGTGGGTGCCCAGCCAACAGAGAGCCCCCAATACTAAGCCATCAACTACAACCCAGCAACCGCCCCCGACGGGCTCACAATCTATCCTTGGAAGTTGGAAGCATTTTGCAAAAACATACCTGCGTATCGACGCTGGCTGACACCTACATCCATCACAGTGTCGGGTGACAGGGGGGAGCGCTGATCACAGGGAGGGTTCAAATCGGGAAGTACAGAGACATAAGCCAACAGTATAATTTGTCCCAGTGGGGTTGAGACCTTAGGGTCATGGGGAAAA
>WNWK01020266.1:0-36183 GCA_009830355.1 Cherax destructor | reverse complement strand
TTTCCCACTACACCATTGTTTACAAACTGGAAATGGCGTCTCCTCCCGGCGTACCTTAGCAGCTGTTCTACCCCCCCTTACTCGAAATTTCTCGAAAGGGTCAAATCCTCATCATATTTTATTACACAATTATTGTATTATTCAAATTTACACATGCTGAATTTAGGAAAATCCAAAATTTTCCACATCTGTAGTAAACTTGCTTATATCACTATTTATTCTCTCATCTACGGAATTAACAGACTTAAAAATGACAGTCCCAACAATAACCCTTGTGGAATCTTACTTGTGACTAGTTCTTTTCCGATTCCATCTTATTTGTAAAATAATTTCATGACCAATACCGTGAACTGCCACTTTCTTCCTCAATCTGCTGAGTGAACTTTATGTAAAGCCTTACTGAAATCCAGACAAGGAACACCATACTTTATCAGGATCCACTGCTGAAAATGGTACTGGAGGCAGGAATGAACCCTTGTGAAACTTAAGATTCGTAAATCAAATTATATTTATGAAGGTAATTTCAAATCTTATTAGCTATTACGGATTCCAATCACTGGCTTAACACTGAGGTAACGCTAATTCGTTCTGGCAATGGGGATGACAATGGTCACCTTCATAGTTGGTCGAGGCTCAGAATTTATTTGGTTTTAATCTGATTATTTAAGAACCACATCTTTTGTGACGGATCTTGTGTAATTTTTAGGGTCCTTTAAAATTAGTTTTAGATTTCATTTTTAGATTCCTGTAAACACCTCTTTTAGTACAAGAGATGTATATAATCTCTAGCTAATTTCTCTGTGGAGGATATATAAAGGCTGAGGAGCTTGTACCAACACATCAGAGCCAGATGGACGAGTGGTTCAAACACTGGCCTGTGATTTTGTTTTGTTTGTACCAACGGGTCGTCGAAAGATTTAGACCCGTGTCATGGCTCTGTCTTGGCATGGGTCTAAATACAACACTTTATAAAGCGTCACTTACAGTGGTCTTCAGTGGCGGGTTTCTCCCACTCGCGCCGGACGCATGGCTTTATCTTTCTCCCTCCTCATATCTCCGTGTTGAGTCAAGGAGTAGTAGCATTAAACAACTACGCAGCGCACACACTGGACTCTTTGCTGGGAATTTGCCATTTGAATCGATAGTTATATTTTGCATACCATCTTTTGAATACCATCCTAGGATGGTATTCAAAAGATTTGGACTGGGTCCTGAACAAGTTACAGTTGAAATGTTTAAAAAAATTATGAATTGTCACAAAATAATGATAATTAGCAATTTAAATAATGAAAATAGCAATAATAATTTAATTAAAGTTCGAATATTTCAAAGAAATTATTATTGTAGGCATTTATCTTAACATTTCGTTTACACCAATGAGGCCTCGTCACAGACCGGGCCGCAGGGGCGTTGACCCCTGGAACTCTCTCCAGGTAAACACCATACTTATAATGTGGACAACAGGTAACAGAAGCACCACCTGGTCAGGTGGTACCAGGTCACTTCTAGTGATACCAGGTTACTTTAGTGATACCAGGTCACTTCTAGTGACAACAGGTCACTTCTAGTGATACCAGGTCACTTCCAGTGATACCAGGTCACTTCTAGTGACACCAGGTCAATTCTAGTGACACCAGGTCACTTCTAGTGCGTAGTCCAAAGTTATAATCAACGCCCTTGACAATTTTTCTGTTCAATCATACATTTAATACCAATGTGCGAGATACTTCACACAAGGTGAACTTCACTATTAAAAATTTCTAAACTAAAGTACGTTGCAATGCCTCAAGTTTAAAACATGTCATAAAAGTGTCAAAACGAAACGTACGAACAGGAATTAGCAAGAGGCAGTAAAACTTGAGTATCCTGGGAGTTAAGGAGAGAAGGGCCACAAGTGAGACACTCAGGATGTGTACCTCTGATATCCATCAGTGTTAGCCTGTGTCTGCTCGCTTGTCGGTCGCTGGTATCCACTGCTGCTCTAGCATCACGTAGGATCTACCTGATGTAGAGAAGCAGAAAAAAAAATTGCCCTAGGAAGTGCGTGTGATGGTGAACTCTGCCGAGGAGAAATGAGTGTCCCTTAGCTCTACCATAAAACCTCCCTGGATGAAGTGGAAATACCTGAGGCTGGTAAAAACAACCTCAGATGTGTACTGAATTCACTGGATGAAATACTATCACTAACTTCATGATAACTCTTAAATTTACGGCTGCGAATCTTGGACGTGTCTATAAGCTCGAAAAATCTTTAGAAATCATAGAGGATCGATCATAAGCGAGAATAACTCCTCACAAAAAACACTGCTGTTGATTTGTCCTTCCCAGTGAATAGACATGCCAGGTTTGTTGTCGTGAGCTGCAGCATCCAGGAGGAAGGGAAGGAGTGTGCTACAGGAAGGAGTGTGCTACAGGAAGGGTGTGCTACAGGAAGGAGTGTGCTACAGGAAGGACGGTGATGTGGAAACTGGAAGAACGAGATAAACTAATTCACCCACAAAATAATTGTGCCTGTATAAATACATACCAGACATTTCAGTCAGGTTCCTTGACTACATCACCCCTGTGATGATTTATCAGTAAAAAATGCACCCGCTGGTGATTAAGGAAAAAGAACAGACCTAATTTAATGTAATTAAAGAAAAGAGCATACCTGACGTAATTAAGAAAAAACATACCTGGCGTAATTAAGGAAAAGAGCATACCTAGAGTAATTAAGGAAAAAAAGCATTTAACTGTTGTAATTAATGAATAAGAACATAATGAAAGGAACAAAACTGTAGTGATAAAAGAAATTAAAGAACAAAAACAACGGTAATTAAATAAAAACACAACTATTGCAGTTAAATATCACAACTTTTGTGATGAAAGAACAATACAACAGTTGTGATTGAAGAATACAACAGTTGTGATTGAAGAATACGACAGTTGTGATTGAAGAATACAACAGTTGTGATTGAAGAATACAACAGTTGTGATTGAAGAATACAACAGTTGTGATTGAAGAATACGACAGTTGTGATTGAAGAATACAACAGTTGTGATTGAAGAATACAACAGTTGTGATTGAAGAATACAACAGTTGTGATTGAAGAATACAACAGTTGTGATTGAAGAATACAACAGTTGTGATTGAAGAATACGACAGTTGTGATTGAAGAATACAACAGTTGTGATTGAAGAATACAACAGTTGTGATTGAAGAATACGACAGTTGTGATTGAAGAATACAACAGTTGTGATTGAAGAATACAACAGTTGTGATTGAAAGAATACAACAGTTGTGATTGAAGAATACAACAGTTGTGATTGAAGAATACGACAGTTGTGATTGAAGAATACAACAGTTGTGATTGAAGAATACAACAGTTGTGATTGAAGAATACAACAGTTGTGATTGAAGAATACAACAGTTGTGATTGAAGAATACGACAGTTGTGATTGAAGAATACAACAGTTGTGATTGAAGAATACAACAGTTGTGATTGAAGAATACGACAGTTGTGATTGAAGAATACAACAGTTGTGATTGAAGAAATACAGCAGTTGTGATTGAAGAATACAACAGTTGTGATTGAAGAATACAACAGTTGTGATTGAAGAATACAACAGTTGTGATTGAAGAATACGACAGTTGTGATTGAAGAATACAACAGTTGTGATTGAAGAATACAACAGTTGTGATTGAAGAATACAACAGTTGTGATTGAAGAATACGACAGTTGTGATTGAAGAATACAACAGTTGTGATTGAAGAATACAACAGTTGTGATTGAAGAATACGACAGTTGTGATTGAAGAATACGACAGTTGTGATTGAAGAATACAACAGTTGTGATTGAAGAATACAACAGTTGTGATTGAAGAATACGACAGTTGTGATTGAAGAATACAACAGTTGTGATTGAAGAATACGACAGTTGTGATTGAAGAATACAACAGTTGTGATTGAAGAATACAACAGTTGTGATTGAAGAATACGACAGTTGTGATTGAAGAATACAACAGTTGTGATTGAAGAATACGACAGTTGTGATTGAAGAATACAACAGTTGTGATTGAAGAATACGACAGTTGTGATTGAAGAATACAACAGTTGTGATTGAAGAATACGACAGTTGTGATTGAAGAATACGACAGTTGTGATTGAAGAATACAACAGTTGTGATTGAAGAATACGAAAAGTTGTGATTGAAGAATACGACAGTTGTGATTGAAGAATACAACAGTTGTGATTGAAGAATACGACAGTTGTGATTGAAGAATACGACAGTTGTGATTGAAGAATACAACAGTTGTGATTGAAGAATACGACAGTTGTGATTGACGAATACGACAGTTGTGATTGAAAAACATAAAAGATGTAATTGTAGACCACAGGTTGTATTGAAAAACGGTTGTAATAAAAGAACAAGAACAGTTGCAGTAAAAGAACAAAGTAATACTCTTGCAAAATAAAGAACATCCCATATCTGTTGTAATTAATTAAGGAAGCTCACAACTGTTGTAATTAAGGAAGATAAAAAAGTGTTGTAATTAAGGAAGATCACAACTGTTGCAATTAAGGAACAAGATCACAACTGTTGTGAGATTAACCTCTACGAGTGCAACATGTCACGTTTCTTGTGTGTTGTTATTGGTGTAGTCCTCCTCCTACCTCTCCTCCTCCAATCTGTCACAGGTAAGTGCACCGAATAAACTGCCTACAAAAACTAAAACTAAATTCGTTCCTGCTCGCTCGATCTCGCGTTTGCACCTCAAGTAAACATGTAGACAAGTCCCGAGATATATAAAAAAAACTCACCAATGAAGGCTGAAAGCATTAGACACGACAGCTTTGTCTGATACAATAAAAAGAGCCATAGCCCAACATAGTCGATAAAAGAATAGACAAGGAAGATTTCTTAACACCAACATGGAAAGAGAGACCACAGAAACTTCAGGAGAGGTGCTAAAGGGATGTTTTAAATAATTTCTTTACGAGATGGTAGACAAAGTAGATTTTTTTTATATATATTTTATTTAAAACAGCAATTATACAAAAACACAAATAAAATGATACTTTGTTACAAATACGGTTATCACAAAATACAACCATCAACCGTATATACTAACACAACTCACAACTATACATGACCCAGTAAGACAGACCTGCATCCGAAGACCAAGGTACACCATAGCTAATAATCATAACACATTAACTTGATAAATATAATAATCAAAAACATTATACATTTTCCCATCCCCTAATCCCATCTACCAAAAAGGAATTCCCATAATAACATGTACCCATTCCTCATGACAGCCACACTGACTGATATCAAAAACCTTGTCCCCAGCCAACCCAACCCACCCTTGAAACTCAACCACACATTTCCTCATCCCCTCTATACATAAAATTTTTTATTTCTTATGTTTCATTACATTTAACTCTAAATTTTACAAGCTTTAACGTTATCTCCTGAAAAAATTATTACAAAAGAACCTACAGAACTCCCCACAAGGAGATAATAGATAATACAAATATGTTTACACATTCCTAACAATCAAGTGGTGACAAAGCTAAAATTACGTACATAACGTATACGTGAAAAAAATTCTTAAACAAACTAGTTACATAAAATAATACTTTCAAAACACGATTATCCCCTTTCCTTATTCCCGACTAACTATACGTATTATGCAAAATATATCAAATCCTACCGGACATTTATCATCCTATATACAGATCAATCATCAATAACTATATAAATACATATACACGTGTGTCAACATCACACCAAAACAAAGAGCATCACACAATCTCAAAAACATGATACCCATATCAATACAACGTAATTGTTACACCATACCTTAACTTCCTCATACGAAAAATATTGAGGTATCCTAAGTACCCAACAATACAACATCAATTTCTTATTCAACCTACTTGCAACCATTTGACTAAAAAACTTAACATCTCAAAACAAACCTCCTCCTGTCAATTAGAAGGCTTACATCTCTAAAAGGACACATTACAAATATCATAAAAACCACTTGAAGTCATAGTTCGACTACAAGAATTGAACATCAATACACATACACCAAAGTTACATTATCAAGGCTCAGCTATACTGCAAAACTTAAAACTGGATAGTTCCGAAACAATTACCCCAAATTGTCCTCTGTTATAAATTATGAATATAATCACCGCTCCAAGACCACAGTTTACAGTCCATACCCTAAGAAACAATTAATTTGGTCAGTGACCTTCATGTAATTGCTAACACAATTAACCAACCTTGAAACATGTCACCCATGCATTATATATGTCACTCTGTGACATATATAAGATTCAATACATCTTATTTCCCAGACTAGAGCACTGAACCAGAAACCTCCCCCGCCCATTTCCCTGATCTATTGCCGAACCTAGAATGCCCAGCTACTACCCAACTCCCCCCCCTCCTCCCAATCCCTTTAAAACACAAATCCCACCCACCCCCACCCCCCTCTCCCCCTCCCTACCTACATTACTTTCATCCTACCACCCTCTACCCATTTCACCTCCCGTGACTTCTACCTTAATCAACACCAGTCCTTTCACCTTGGCACCCCCAAAATGCTATTCACTGTCATCTCTTGATAACCACTCGAAAAAGCCCTGTTCCATACCCCACTATACAAACTTCGATTCCTACATTTTGTCCTATAAAACCCCGCTCCTAAAGCCCTTATTCGTACCATCCCCTCAACGTCCCTCATACCCTAAGATATATGTATAAAATCCAACACCAAATATGACATCCCTCTACGTATGCTTTCCGAGAACTTCCCCATATCTAAACTCAAAGCCCTCAAAACAGATACCCCCTCTCCACCTACCATCCTCAAAACCCAACCAAACCATTCCCTCACTGCCTCCAAACCCTCACAAAAATAGATGGCGTGATAAGCTGTATCTACCTCCCCACACCTACGACAATGCCCATCCCCACTCAACCCCATTACATAAAGCTGGGCCCTGGATGCCAAAATACCCTGAAGAAACCTATACCCTGTTTCCCTCACTCTTGGATGCACCTTCAACTTCTTTAACCACCCCAAATTCCCTTCCAGTCATACAAAGGATAAACCCCACTCCCTTGCATCTCCATTCTCTTCATCCCCAACCTATCCAAACGGCTTACTCTACACCTTCCCGGCTCCTTCATAACCAATAACCCTCTTAAAATAGCCTCACAAAGCAATATATCCTTTCCCCCCCACCACCTTCGCACCTCCTTCATCACTAATCCCACGCTTCATCCCCCTCTCCTCCCCTCATCAAAAACTCATGCCTCACAAAAACACTCCTTAACCTACGCCTCAAGGGCACCAACCCTAACCCCCCACCTCACCCTCATTTCCACTACTTCCCTACACATCCAATGTCTCCCATTCCCCCATACAAACTTCAACACGTACTTCAACAACCGCTGCACATCCACCTCTAAGAGAGGATATACCACCGCCCTGAACCACAATTTACTATACACTAAAACGTTAACAACTACCACCCTTTGCAACAAAGTAACCTCTTTCATTCCTCATCCCATCAATAGCAGCATCCACTACCAATCGTGAATTCACCTCTCTAGCCACCAAAGGATCAGCACTGAACACTATCCCACATATTTTTATAGTTTTCACACAACTCCATCCCTCCCGTTTCTCCAACGTTCCCCCCATCCAACTGCCTACCTCCAATAAATTAGATTTTTCCTTATTCACCCTCATTCCCGTTGCCTTCCCAAACTTTTCAACCAACTCATTGATCATACTCAACTGCTTCTCAGACCTGACCAACATTGTAGTATCATCTACGTAACCAACAATACCCCCCTCTGCATCCTCCTCCACGTCACCCTCCCGCAAAACCTCCTCCTCCACCAACCTATAAAACGGATCCTGTAATAAGGCAAAAAGGATCTGCGACAGCGGACATCCCTGCCGCAGACCCTTCTTCATCCCCACCTTTCTTCCCACATTCCCATTAATTTGCACCCTAACTAAGCCCCCTCATACAAAGTTCGAACCCATCCTATAACTGCCTCCCCAAACCCTTGCCTACCCAAAATATCCAATAACATTTCCATGTCCACCCTATCATATGCCCTCTGCCAATCCACTCCCAACACTCCTCCCATCTGACTATTCTCAATAAACTGCTTTATACGTCTATGCCCCGTTCTGATACTCCGTCCCGGCACCCCGTATTGTCCCTCATGCAACATTCTCCCTAACCCTCTTTTGATCCTGTTTGCTAAAACCTTTGCAAATATTTTATAATCCACCGTCAATAATGCTATTCCTCTATAATCACCCAACCCCTCCTGATACTCCTCTTTTGCCACTAGTATTATGACCCCTGTTCTCATCAAATCACCCATATTCCCCTCCCCTTTCAGTTCATTTACCATTTTAACGATTACCCCCTTCAAAACCTGCCAATGCTTAACATACAATTCCCCCGGCAACCCATCTATGCCGGGCGACTTTCCCAATCTCAAACCCCTCACCACCTCCCATACCTCCTCCTCCAAAATTTCCCCCTCACATTCCTTCCTCTCTTCCTCACCTAATAATTTCCCAATTCCCCTCAATATCCAACCTTTAGCCTCCTCATCCGTCTCCCCCTTTTCATATTTGTTACAAAACCAACCCTCTGCGTACCCCCCCCCATCCCCTCCGTTGTCCTCAGTACCGTCCCCTCCTGATACCCTTGCACCATCCCTTCCACCTTCAATGACTCTATTAACATACCTTGCCTTCGCCGTTGAAAATTTCTTAACACTACCTTTGACGCTTTATTCTTCCATACCACTTCGAATCCTTAGTCCATGAAATCTCTCCTCCTGTATTTTCCTTAACTTTGCCCTCAACTCTACCACCTCACCATAATTCCTTCCCCTCCAATCCCCTCCCTGACACTCAACTAAAAGCCCCTCCAAATACCTCTGATACCCATACCTATACCTCATTTCCTGACCGCCAACCCTCTCATAATACTTTCTAATTTCCACTTTCCCCGTCTCATTCCACCACTTAACAACTCCCGACTTTATCCCTATCCCCCACAACCCTTCCCACCACTTCTCAAATGCTTCCTCCTCCCCTTCCCTTTCCAATAACCTTGTATTCAATTTCCAAAAACTCTTATACACACGCACAACCCCTTCCCACCTTCCTTCAAACAACACACCCCTGTGATCTGAAAAACCCACATCAAAACATTCCACCTTTCGCACATTCACCGACCTCATCACATATATTCGATCCAGTCTTGCCGCATAATTATTCCTTAAGAAAGTATATTCCACCAACTCATCCCTTCCACCCACCACATCCACCACCCCCACTGCCCCCAATACATCCCTTAGAGACCCCAAAACACCCCCCCTTGGGGCTCCACATCCCTAATCCGAATCACACTATTCCAATCCTCAGCTATAATCGCTACTTGGGGCAATCCTCTGAAAGCATACGTCAACTCGTTATTAACAAAATCATCCTTGATACTCCTATTAGCAACAGCCAGCATATATACCCCCAGGAAACTTACTTGTACACCCCACTCCCCGTTCACCCTTACCACTCGCCATCCCACATGCTCCCATGATGACAAGGTAAAAGGACTGGACTCTCTAATATCCACCAACACCCCACCCTTGAAAGCCCCTGCGTCACACGCAAAAACCCTATACCCCTTAACTACCAGCTCTGATCCTATTTGATAATTGTGTTCTTGGAAAAATACCACATCTACTTTCAACCTCTTCAATGTTACTTCAACCCATTTACGTTTGACCTCGTTCCTGAGGCCATTAACATTCATTGTTACACACCTAAAGTAAAGGGCTGCGGTTTTCCCTTCTGCTTCAGTGCTCTTTTGTCTAGTTTTCCATGTGTTGCTCCTTCCAACCCTCCCTTAAACCTCCCATCACCCTTTATATCCCTGCTGTCACCATTATCCTTCACCCTACTTCCTTTTCCCTGCACCACATCCACCCACACCTTCTTACCAGGCCTTTGTGCAGCAGTTAATGGGTCATCTGCAGATTCTTTCCCTGGCCTTTTCCTTGATTCCCCTTTGTCTCCACTTACTTCCATGCTCTCTTCCCTATGTATTTCTGCCACCACTACTGACACTGTACCCTGAACCTCAACTTGATGTCCTTTCTTCCCCAGAACTTCACTCCGTCCTTCATTGCCGTCATTGACGTCAATTTGATTCTCCCCAATTCCCATCCCTGCCACTTCCTCAAGTGACAAAGGACCACTACGAATGAACTCATTCAGATGCTCCAAGATCTCAGCCTCCTCCCGCACATCCCTCTGACTCTCGTCCATAGACGTTACACCATTCACCACAGATTATGCAGGCTGCACCCTGTCCACCTCTCCCTGTACTCTTTCCTCCTGCTCCACCTCCTCGCTCCATGTCTGACGTACCATGCCCTCCTTCACACCATCTCCTTGTGTCCTTGCCAATCCTTCGTCCTGTTGCACTCCTTCATCCGTCCGTAGTACATTCGCCTTCTCGACGTTACCCTCCTCAGGCCTCCTACATTGACAGTCAACCGCCAGGTACCCCGTCTGCCCACACAACCGGCAGGTACGCACCTGTCCAACATAGGTAACATATACCTGAGTGCGAAAACCATGCATTAAGATAAAGGAGGGTATGGGTTTCCTTAACGTCATTTTTACCGAATATGTGCCTTCCAACATACCAGCATAAAGACCATTCATCCATCTACCAACAGTAACAGCATGGACAATCCCATACATCTTCATCATTTCCTGTATGTCACTTTCCCCGGCCTCAAATGGGACGTTTCGAAACTTTATCCATTTGTAAGTTGCCGAAACGTCCCTTACACATACCTCCAGTCCTCGCATTACCGTCAGCCGCTTGTCCTGATATTTATCCACAACTCTGGTATACGCCGCCGTACAGGCAAATTTCACGAAGATCCGTCATGCCCCGTTAAGGGATATGCCATACAATTCCGAGTGGTCCACACCCAGAGAATCTCGAAGTATAGCCGGCAAGACAACGTCTACATTTGACGGGTAAACCGCTCCCTGAAGTACTTCAATACCAATAGTGTTTACGCGGCGCCTGTATCCCTCCGTCATGGCTGTGAAAATAAAATCTCACAAGTCAGCCACCAGAGGTCTCCACAATACACCCGCACACAACCAAGGCTGGGCTTGGAATATTCTCTGACAAAGTAGACTAGAGTACATGAGATAGTGGTAATTGTTGCAATCACAATAAATAAATTTATAAATAACTAAATAACTAAATACATTATATATATATGTATATATATATATATATATATATATATATATATATATATATATATATATATATATATATATATATATATATATATATATATATATAAATATATATATATATATATATATATATATATATATATATATATATATATATATATATATATATATATATATAATATATATATATATATATATATAATATATATATATATTATTAATATATTATATTAATATATATATATAAAAAAATTTATATAATTCAAAATCATATTCTTCCAAGGCGTTTACACAGCAGTTAAAAACTCAACATTCACTCCTCCTCTTCAGAGTGCACACTTACATTATAAAATAACATTAAATATTAGATAACTTATTATATATATATATATATATATATATATATATATATATATATGTCGTGCCGATTAGGTAAAACTGGTCAATTAGCAAGAACTCATCTAAAATTAAGTCCTTTCTAAAATTTTCTCTTATACGTTTAAAGATATATTTTTTCATTTATGTTAATGTAAGAATTTATAATTTTGTACCAAGAGAAACTTTGAAAACCTACCTAACCTTATTACAACAAGCGCAATTTAATTTAGCCTAACCCAACTAAATATATTTTAGATACGTTAACATTAATTTAATAATAAACAAACACAATGAATATATTTTTCGTTAGGTTCAGAAGATTTTGCGAAATTATTGCATCACAAATTTTCACTTGTCTTTATGGCAAGTGAGCGTTGCTATTTAAGCCAAAATCGCAAGTTTTACCTAATCGGCACGACATATATATATATATATATATATATATATATATATATATATATATATATATATATATATATATATATATATATATATATATATGTCGTGCCGATTAGGTAAAACTGGTCAATTAGCAAGAACTCATTTAAAATTAAGTCCTTTCTAAAATTTTCTCTTATACGTTTAAAGATATAATTTTTTCATTTATGTTAATGTAAGAATTTCTAATTTTGTACCAAGAGAAACTTTGAAAACCTACCTAACCTTATTACAACAAGCGCAATTTAATTTAGCCTAACCCAACTAAATATATTTTAGATACGTTAACATTAATTTAATAATAAACAAACACAATGAAATATATTTTTTCTTTATGTTCAGAATGATTTTGGCGAAATTATTGCATACACAAATTTTTCTTGTCTTATATGGCAAGGTGAGCGTTGCTATTTAAGCCAAAATCGCAAGTTTTACCTAATCGGCACGACTAATATATATATATATATATATATATATATATATATATATATATATATATATATATATATATATATATATATATATATATATATATATATATATATATATATATATATATATATATATATATATATATATATATATATATATATATATATATATATATAATATACATACATATACATACAATAAGATCACAGTAAACAGGTAATATCACAATATGCAGAATAAACACTGAAAAAATAGGGAACTTCCAAGCGCTTTCGTGATTTCTTACATTATCAAGAAACTGTAAAAATAAAAGATCAGCAGACGGCATATAAGGACGAGATTACACCTCGCGGTCAAATTACGACACCTGACCCCTTTATGATGATATAAGTAGGTGGTCAAGGACTTATCAGACACAGCTTATATTCTACCCAAGCTTTAAGATTTTAACTTGTCGAATATATCTTAAATTCTTTCCAAGTTTTATTAATTATCAGTGAATCTAATTTCTATAATCCTAAAGCAATGTTCATATTAATTTCAAAACTATTTTTTATATGAAACTTTATTCTATTATATTTCTTTCAACCATGGACCTACTTGATACAATTTTCTCTGCCTTTTGGAAATCAGTTGGATGGTTAAAAATATCTCACATGACTTGTCTACTTCTAATGCTATGTTTATGTTGTTGTAATCATAGCTCAAGACTTTTCCCAGTTTGACCGTAATAAAATTTACCACACTTTTTAAAAGGAATCTTGTAGACACACCCATTAGCATTTTTTGGGGAATTTTTTTATCAAACTTCTTTACTGTATCAAGATTCTTAAATACAACTTTGATATTAAAATTCTTAAGTAGAGAAGGTATATCAAGAAAGTTTTCATGGTAACAGAGGACCAACATATTTTTAGTTGAATAAGGTTGTCCTTTTTTGAACTGTAAAAAAAATATTTCTAGCAATTTTAAGAGATTTATCAGTATTTTGGGTATTTTAGATTATCAGCTGTTTCATAAATTTTCAAAATTTCTTCATCTATGAACTCTGAGCTGCAGATATGCAAAGCTCTCAAAAACATTGATGAGAATACAAAAAGTTTAATTATCATGATGTGAAGAATAATAGTGCACACGAGAACAGTCATTTGTTGGTTTTCTGTAAATTCAAAATTTAAAACATGATTCCCCTTAATAATTAAAACATTTAGAAAAGACAATGAGTTATTTTATTCAAACTCAACAGTAAAATTTATGGAATGAGCAAGACTAATTTAAAAGAAATAGTTTATATCTATATTCTTAGGCATTAGACATAAAACATAGCATATCTGTACCACATAACTCTATTGGGAAGGATTTTGTTAAGTAGTCTTTTTTCAAAATATTCCATATACAAATTACTAAGGACAGGTGAGAGGGGAGTTCCCATTGTCATACCAAACTTCCGAGTGTAAAACTCGCATAAACAATGTAGAGTTTAATAAGCTCAATGATTGTAGTTACTGGCAATGGTAAATCGTAATTAACAAGTTCATCAGACAGGAAACTTAAATCGTCAACTGGAACTTTTGTAAACAAAGAAGTAACATCAAAGCTAACCATATTGTAATAATTTAAATCAGTCATGATGTTTCTTCACTACGGAGTAGTCAAGAAACTCGAAAAACTGAAAATAGAAAAAAGTCCCTTTTGGAATCGGGTTGAAACTCGAATTTGGAGCTGAGGTGTTATGGGGACACATGAAAATAGAGGACGAGTGGTTCATCACATGACAGACCTGTCTCAGAGATGATTCATCACATGACAGACCTGTCTCAGAGGTGGTTCATCACATGACAGACCTGTCTCAGAGGTGGTTCATCACATGACAGACCTGTCTCAGAGGTGGTTCATCACATGACAGACCTGTCTCAGAGGTGGTTCATCACATGACAGACCTGTCTCAGAGATGGTTCGTCACATGACAGACCTGTCTCAGAGGTGGTTCATCACATGACAGATCTGTCTCGGAGGTGTTTCATCACATGACAGACCTGTCTCAGAGGTGGTTCGTCACATCACAAACCTGCGTCAGTCAGGAGAGATTCATTGCATTATAAACAGGAGTCGGTAATGGTTCAGCACATGATACATCGGTGTCAGGAACGGTTCAGCACACAAGACATCGGTATCAGGAACGGTTTAACACACGAGAAACCGGCGTCAGGAATATTCCTCCACTGCTCTTGAGAAACACAATAGGACCACCAGTGCCCGGAGTAGCGTCTGTGAGGGCCCCCCCCCCTTTCCCTCTCAGTAGGAGAACCCGGCCATTATTGCTCTGCTATTAATACATTCATGGGATAGCTCTAAACCCTTAGGGTGTCATAAATCACCTGGGGAAATTGGGAGGCAATCAGGGTCGACCCTCCTGACCCATTATCTTAGGTGCAGAGCACCTCACCGGTGTGAAGACACCTTTCTTGGGAGCAGGACGTCGAGTCATACAAGCAGTAACTTGCAAATCAGAAAAATAAAATTCCTTCCATTCACCTCAAAATGATTATATATTCACGTGGATAAACTCAATCCGAAAGGGTTATGATACTGTATCTCGAGAGAACCCTTGCCTCTGTCAAAACAACTTAACGTTAAATAATTTTTTAACATATTAGTTACATCGTAGTGTGCGCATAGAACATTAAAATATTTGCATAGCAATTCTCTCTGGATGCGACAGTTGGTTAACACACAGCTACATGTTTGTACTGTTAGCTGGGCAAGGGACACAAATTATCAACTGAACCTCTTTCCACATAAACATGAGTTTTGCTATAAATTTTAAGCATTTTTGCTCTCCGACTCCCGAATCATGTAAATTTAGTGATTTTTTTAACCTTGCAGAAAAGAACAATGAGTGCCGCACTGTACTCCTCCGTCCACTTTGAGTTACTGAGCTGTGATAAATCTCTATTATGGGAATGATATTTTCAACAAAGGTGGAGTTCATGACACACAAAACACAGTCACTAATTATTTCCACCAATATTATACGAACACTACTGTTTTTGTACAGACTGCACATTCACGTCAATACTTCAACCGCCATTACTCCATCTCTAAGAAGTCTTGTATGTTCTATATACTTATTCTTTTATCGTAATCGCTTATCCAGTTTTGTTTCCTGTAAACACAACCGGTGCAGATAACTGTTCTAACAACTGCAGTGAAGGCAACCTCATATACATACTACGTATTTTCATTTCACGACAAAATATATAAACCAAGAAAATAAATTAGGATTGAGCAATAAGCTTATTACAAATAACTTACTAATAAACACTGATAGTTGCTTTACCGAACTCATTGTAACTATTACGTTCTTACATAACTTTAATTCAGTCAAAATCCTAGATGTGAGCTACCCAGATTCAACACGTACATAAAGAATTTTAACCCTGAGGATTAGCTACCCAGAATAACCTAAGTCAGTGTGTCATCGAGGACTGTCTTATTTCCATTGGGGGTCCTTTAATTTATATTTCCCCCTTCCCCAGGATGCGACCCACACCAGTCGACTAACACCAGGCACCCATGCAGGGGTGCCTGGGTGTTAGTCGAGGGCATATGTTAGGCGAGAGCTTTAAGTAAGTTTATTCAGGTACAGGTACACAAATACAGTTACATAAATTATCATACATAGTAACATATGTATATATTACCCAGGATAACCCAAAAAAGTCAGACGCAATTTCTTATTTCCATTGGGGTCCTTGTAATAACTTAAACAATAAAATGAGATATACTAGCAATAAGGTTAAGTGAGTTATTAACATAAAAGATAGGATCAGATCACAATAATAGGTACATGTATGTTAGCTATACAAGAAATCACTCCTCCAATTCTGTAGGTACATTTATTAGGTACCTTCTGTCATCCGAGCCACGGGTTGGCAGGAATGTACTGAACACAAAACAGGTAACACAGGTTTAGCTCCTCGTGGTAGATTATTATGAGTTTCATAGATAAAAGCTAATCCTCCTTGACTTGCTCCCTAAACTGACCCTTACTCAACGCTTTTGGAATGGACCGACCCCTCTCTACCTTCCCTCCCCCAATCCGCGAAACTCCCACTAAATATAAATAAAATCGAAACCTATATAGTTTGTGGATAAATATTTAGTTTAGAGGCTGGTGTGAGGTGATCGATAATTCATTCCTTAAAACCTACATGATTTAGATGGTCCCAAACCCCCTTTTGTAAGTTTATTTTAAATGCTTAAAGTGAATTTGGTCTAGACTAGTCTATTTACAACTTTCTTAGGAATAAATTCGTTTGGTAATGGCATGAACAGCATTCTGGAATGAAAAATATGTAACCGGGGTACCACTGTAGTCTATGCACTGACATTTGTTTATGGAAATGGTAAAAAAGGTAGTCTAAGGAAAACCAATGTAACCAAACCTTAAACAACTTAATGTAACTTAACCTTTGTCATTGGTAGTTAAGGGTATGGAACGCTTTCGTTTATATTTGCTGATGCTTTGTTTACGTTTGCTGTGATTGGCCAGGCCCCATAGACCATTCAAATATTAACCAATGACTGACCCTAACACAATAATTAATCCAAACCATCTTTCGAAGCAACAGTTTGCACAAGCAATACGTTTTTTGCCAGGGTATGGATAGTTTGCATGTATTATGAAAAGATAAATTCAGACCAACCACTAATCTAAATATCAGCCAGCTTTTGTTCCCACTAAATTATTATATAGTAACAGCGCACTGCAGATGTACCTATTTTAAATTAACAAGAAGCAACCCATTATGATTTAGAGATTAGATTTTGCCGCCGAAGCGGCTACCTTATTGGGCACCTCATATCCATCCTGTGAACGGTAGCGTAAGAGCAATGGATGCACAAAATGCCTAGGAACTAGGCCCCAAAAGAGTTAAGTGTGTGTGAAGTAATACGATTGGGAAAACAGACAGCCTTTGTTCCACAATGCAGCTATTATACAGAATATGTAGTCATACACTGCAGGTGTTCGCGCTATATCGACTAGGGTAGATAAAACTGCGGGAGCTGCCACATGTAACCATCATATAAAATAGGGTACCCTCTCCTCTATACTGGCAGTTATGGAGTGTGGTATGTACTGCCCACTGCAGTTGACAATTATAACAGCTGTTATTTTCTGCATAGGACACACTTAAGTTCTCCACATTTTGAACAGGCCACCTTGGGGGCAAGCTCAGAACTGAAAAATTTCATACAGCTGAACAGAGAACACAAACTGAAAAAGACAAATAGGCAACCAGGCAAGCACAGTCACAAGTCAACTCACTAACAATATGTTGCCCCCAAATGCAACCACAAGCCACGCCAATCATCATTCCCTGACCAGCGCCCATACTGGTCAGACGTCTGCAGACTGCCTCCTGGTGGTGACACTGCGAAGCTTTATATTTTCACCACCATGGCAGCTGCAAGCCAGCAAAGCGTAAATACTGTTTGCATAGACATCGTGAGAGGGGAGGTTTATCGTCCACTGCTGCTATTGTCCTGCCGGCCATATTATGGGACACGTACAGGATTGGCAACTCGGATCTTTCCGGTGTAGCCTTGAATGGCATGACACAGGTCTTTGTGAAGTTGACAACAATGAAAGTGTATGAGCATTTAATGGACACGTATCAAGATCGTGTTCTCACAGTCAACGCGGGCATACAGGTAAAATTGAAGGACGTGTCAAGGTCCTACACCTGGTTGAGAGTGCGAAACATCCCTTTCAAGGCCGACCAAGTTGACATTATTATGGTGTTTAAAGAGTATGGGGTTGTGCACATAGCAAATGTCGGCAAGTGGAATGAGGGCCCTTATGAGGAACTGCTGGAGGGATCCTATTCTCTTAAAATGATGGTACGATGCCCATACCGTTGTATGTGGTGATGCTGGAGTTCTGCACACAGGTGTACGTGATGTACATTGGCCAAAGACGTATGTGCCGCATCTGTGGTGCCTATGAGCATGTGTGAGGAGAGGCGCGCAGTGCTTTGATGAGGGTCCTGTGGGCCCCAGTGAGTCGGATGTAAGGTGTGAGACGACTATGAAGGAACGGGAGGATCAGCCGAAAAAGTGGAGTGACATCGTTGATGGTGTGGAGGAGACGTGTCTCACCATTCCAGATGTGTCACAGGCAGGAGAGGAAGGAACGACAGGAGACCTGGAGGGTGCTTTGGATAGCTGCCCAGTAATACCATTGCAATAGGTGTTGGAGGGCTTTCTTGACAACCCGATGCCAGAGTTGAGCATGGGTGGTGGTAGTGGCATGGTGGAGGCCATTGATGGTGCTGCTGGAGTGGGGTGTGGTAGCCCTGAGGAAAATGCATTGGTGTGTGGTGAGGTGCAAGTGTTAGTGCACGAGAGTGAAAGTGGTAAGGGAATGGAAGTGGTGGGGGGATCCCACAAGCGTTCTGTGGCTTTATCTGAGTGACGATGTGCTTACGCCTGCGCAAAGAACTTACAAGAAACCATGGGTGGATGTGGCATGGAGGGGCAAGGGTGGGTTGCAGGGAACGGAAGGAACCCGGGGAGGGAAGGCTGTTAATAAAGGGGGAGGCTCGAGTAAAATTGCTGTGCCACTTCCACAAAGGTCAAAAGGAAAACCCACTCATCTGTATTCAAGTGTTTAACAATTAACGTAAATGGAATGATGGCGGAGATTAAACGTAGGTGGGTGGAGTGACATTACGACATTTTGGTGTGCATGTTGGGTTTATACAAGAACATAATCACAGGCATGGACGAGACTTACGCTTGAAGGGTATAGTGTTTATGCAGGGTCATTGGGCAGATTAAAGGGAGGGGTTGCAGTGGTTATAAAGGAGTCAAGCCTTTTT
Organism: Cherax destructor; assembly: GCA_009830355.1. NCBI lineage: Eukaryota > Metazoa > Arthropoda > Malacostraca > Decapoda > Parastacidae > Cherax > Cherax destructor. The sequence continues at coordinate 16,717 of WNWK01020266.1, read as the reverse complement.
AAACTGTTAGCGTGGGAAGAGTGTGGGGAGGAAGAATTGTGAAAGTAGATGGGGGTTGGGGAGGGGTGATGGTATGTTTCGTTGGAGTCTACATGCCAGCGGAACACAGCAGAAGGGTAAAAACGGAATTTGTGAGGGATTTTGTGGTGTACGCCTTGGGCGGGTTACCGGGGGTAGCGATTGTAGGGGGTGACTGGAATTGTGTGGTCCGAAAGAAGGATGTAGAGCATAGGGGTGCAGGATGTGAGTTAGGGGTATTAAGGGATATCTTGGGTAGTGTGGGCTTGATGTGGTTGGGGGAGGGGGGTTGAAGCAAACCTTTATACGTAAAGGGTATGCGGCTAGATTAGATAGGATTTATGTGATGGGACAGGTGATGATAGGGGGCGTTCAGAGTGTAGATGTAGGTTTTTCGGACCACAGAGGAGTGTTAGTGGAGGTTAATTGGGAGGGAGTGGTACGCTGGTAAAGGGGTTATTGGAAGTTAAAAGTCAAGTTGCTAGTTGGGGAGGAACGGAAGGAGAGGTTTGCATGATGGTGGGGAGGGATGTGGGAGGAAGGAAGGAGGGAAGGACATTTAGTGAGCTGGTGGAAAAAATAAGGCGAAGCTGGGGATTCAGGAGTTTTATAAAAGGCTTGGACGAGAGGATGCATGCTGGAAGTATGGTAGCAAAAGTATATTGAGGGGCAATTGAACAGTTATGTTGGAGGGGGACCTTATGCGATGAATGAGATCAGGGATTTGCAGGAAAAACTGTGGGAAATACAGAATAAAAGGTATGATGCAGTACAATTGAAGGTAGGAATGGATGACATTATGTGGGGAGACAGGCCTTCAGCATGTGTTTTGGGGAATTATTGGAAGAGGCGGGGTGGTATGACTGTGAATTGTATCAAAGTGGAGGAGGATATAGATGGTTTTTGGAAGGGACAACAGCTCAGGACGACCGAGGCGGTGGGCGTATATGTAGACAAGTGGTTTGAGAGATATTTACGAAGTGTGAATGGTGGGGAGCGTGAGAGAGATATTTTAGTAGAGGGTATCCAGAGTGTGTTGGGGGAGGCAGACAGAGAGAGCATGGAGGCGGAAATTAGCAAGGAGGAAGTATGGGTTGAGTAGAGGGAAGGCACCAGGTATAGATGGTATATCAAATGATTTTTATAGGGAACATTGGGAAGTTATGAGGGAGTGCATGGTGAAATTGCTAAATCAGATGAAGGATGGGGGATGCATGGGGTATGAGCAGGGTACGGGGGTAGTGGTGTTAGTTAGAAAAGGGGAGAATGGGGATACGATCCAGAATTATAGGCCTTTAGCTATGATGTGTGCTGACTATAAGGTTTTCGCAAAGGTTTTGGGGAACAGAATGAAAAGGGTGATAGGCAGAGTGATTGCGGAAGGGCAGTACGGGATTCCGGGTCGTAGTATGGTTTGGGGGCATGAGAGAATAAAGCATTTTATTGAAGGTGGAGTGCTAGCATTGGATTAGAGAGCGGCGTATGATAGTGTTGAAAGAGATGTGTTGTTTGAGGTCATGAAGCGGCAAGGGTTTGGGGAGGAAGTGGTTCGATGGGTGGAAACTGTGTATAAGAGGGCGCGTGTATGTGCAAGTGAATAGACATGTTGGGAGGGAGGTGGGCATGGATAGGGGTCTGCAGCAGGGATGTACCTTGTCGCAGATTTTGTTCGCATGTATACAAGATCCGTTTTATAGGTTGATTGGGGAAGGGGTGGGGAGGGGCGATGTCGATAGGTGCGATGTACCCGGCATAGTCGGGTATGTCGATGATACAACGGTTCTGGTGGGTAATGAGGAGGGTTTGGGAAATGTAGGTAGAAATTTGTATTCATATGTAATTTGCAATATAGATAAGAACTAGTATTAAGTTTGCCCAAAATGCCTAGCATGCCTGGGCATGCTAGGCATGTTAATGGCCATCATTGTAATTATTGTCTTCTAAATGTAAACCACACATTGTAATCTTTACAGAGAAATAAAAAATCTTAATCTTAATCATCAAGGCATTTTGCGAGGCGACAGGCATGCTGGTTAATGGGACAAAGTCGCGCTTGTTGGAGGTGGGGATGTGGGTTGGGGGAGAATGGGTATGAGATATGGGTGGATAGTAGTGGTAAAGGTTAAAATTTGTGGGGTTGTATATATGAGCGATAGGGAAGCGAGGTGCGAGAATTCTGGGAGGGTTGTGAGGGCGGCAATTGAGAGGATGAGGGGTTGGAGGGCAGGGGATCTAACTCTGCAACAGAGGGTGATCGCAGTGAATGCGATGATTTATAGTAAGTTGTGGCATATAGTGGTGTTTACCCTCTGTTGCAGGACAACGAGAGGCTGTTGGAGGTACGAGTGTTTAGGTATGTATGGGCATATGGTAAGCCCTGGCTAAGAAAGGAAATTGTAAGGAATAGGGTGGGGTTGGGAGGATTAGGGTTTATACCTTTAGAATGTAGGTTGCTGTGTATTTATGTAAAAAGATGTGTTGTGAGGTTGGGAGGTGAGGATGGGAGAAAGGTGGGTAAGTAATAAACAAGCTGAGTAGGTGGTGGGGGATGAAAGAGCTGGTGCAGTGTTGCGATTTGCTGCACAACCTTATGATAATGAGGAACACACAGAGGTTGACATCGAGTGCCTTGGAGAGGATCGGGTGGGGGAGGGCTGTACTGGAGGGAGAGGCGGAATACCCAGTATATGATTGGGGCAACATATGGACCGGACTGAGAGGCCTGCGTTTATGATCAAGGGATCGTGAATAGATATATCGTTTTATTCATGGAGCAGTGGCGTCAAGAGCCTTAATATATAGGATGGGCATGGTGACTGGGGCGGGTTACGGAAGGTGTGGGTTCGACGAAACAGCCATGCATGCGATATACTTTTGTGAAAGTTTGGGGTCTGTGAGGGAGTGGTTGGGGAGAGTGTTACGACGAATGGGAGGGGGGGTGTATCTGTATTAAGGGCGATGAGCTTAGACATAGGGGGAGTACAGCTGCAGGTGCGTCCAGGCCTTATGTATTTAATGATCGATTATGTGTGTCATGAAAGTTGCGGGACGTCGGGGTTGGGGAGCGTATCAGGGCAGTATCCGGGTGTATGTATCGCACAAAATGTAGAAACAGGGAGGTATATGGGGGGAATAGGGGGAGTGCCTTCTCAGGGGAGTATAAAAATTTGGTATTAGGAGACTTATTAGCGGCGTAGGTAAGTATTCTTAAAGGGGCTTGTCTTCGGGGAGGTGTTGTATTACTTAGGTGGGGGGTTTCAGGGGAGTATGAGTGTGCTTTGGAGAGTGAGTGGGAAGGGGAGGGGTAGAGGGGAGGAGGGGGTGGAAGGACGGACGATGTTATATATTAAATGCATCTTTGGGGAAACGGGTGACGATGTAGGGAGGGATTGACGGTAGGATTAATGTGTGGGTAGGGTGGTTAACTTGCCTGACGTGTACTAACTGGTAGAAAACTTTGAACAGAGGGAGTTGCAAGGGGTAATAAGAGGGTTTTCCTATGAGGCATTGTCACTGGTTGCGGGTGTTATGCGTGTCAGGGAGTGAAAGGTAAATAGGTGTGGCCGACTCTAACACATGTTCCGTGTGTCTAGTTGTGAGTGTATGTTTGCACTGTAATCATAGTGACATCACCTGCTGAAAGGTGGGTATGGAAAATCTGCCGTTTGCTGCAATGGGGTTAAGACGGCAATTGGTGTGCATAATATTAGGTTGAGAGATAACTGATGGAGCTTAGTAGTATGGACAAGGTATACGGCAAGGATCGTGACAGGAGCCACAGGGGTAGATGTGTCTTGGCGGATATGTGGTGTGGAATTTTGTGTTTTCCTGGTATGTATAGGACCAGGATAGCCATATAATTCAGGAGTTGTGTGCTTTTGGGTGTAAACCCACTTGGAAGTCTTATATAATGTGAAACTGACTAGTGTGGCAGTGGTGGGTCTGTGTTGAGATTATTATTCAATATATGTAAGTCATGAAATAAATGGTATAAAATACCGACACTCAGAATCTGCAGCAGTGAGTTCCTTGAAGAAGAATGCTCCCTCATTGAACAAGTTTTTCTAAATTCACTATCCTCGTCACTTCATTAGAGACTGCAGACGACGGGCATTAAACATCTTCAACACACTCCAGAAAGACACTGCTGAGAAGAGATAATATGTCCTTCCCACCACTCCATTTCCAAACAAGTTTCAACATTTTTAAGACCTCATCGAGTATCCAGTAACAGACAGGAAAGCTTAATCCACGGCAGGGATCACAATCCCTTGTAATGTTGCAGCAAATTAAGCTGGCAAACATCCAGAGACCTGACAACACGTCATTTAGAACCAGTATGAGGCAGATCTGACGACTCAAGAAATGCCTGTGTTCAACACCGAAATTACACAACCATTTAATCAACTCGAAACGAAGACTCATGCCAGGAAGACAACACAATACCGAAGAATCCAGAATCATCACCTCTGTATCCAACAACTTCAACCAGAACAATATTACAACATAGCTGAACCTATTTTGAAACTTCTTCACGTCCCACCTAGAACTCAAGAATGGTACACTGCAGGTCCTTAGTCACTAGTTTTCAACTATAATCTACTTAAGACTCACTGTCGCTTTTCCACTGGAAGATTCACTGATAACCATTATTCCATGTTGCTATTCAGGTAGATCTGTCGACTGATAGTGTGCACTGCGTGGGGAAACGTTGTCAATAAGGATACATTATACTGCTTATGTGTTTATTTTTCCATATGTAAGTCATCATGTAAGTTGTGGAGAATACCGAGTTGGTGTCAGTTTGGGTTAAAGTGAGGTCTTGATAGCTATTGTGAGGAATGTTTTGCCCTTGAATTGCAACACGGGTAGCTGTGTATGTAAGAGGCAGCTGAGGTTTGAAATATAATTTTAGGATGTTAGTGATATATTGTATATATTTAGTAGAATGGCATGTTAATATGTTTGGGGTGTATTGTTTCATATATATGTTGTATATTATAGAAACATGGTGTGGGGGAGGGGGTTGAAATGTTTGGGTAGTGACCCAAGCTCTTGTGGATTTAGGTAGAATTTCACATGTTTGAATAAGACGTTTTAATTAACATAGTAAGTGCATGTTAACTAGTGGAGTAACGTGTCTGTATGTGGTACTTGAGTAGATAGAGAGAGAGCTGGTATTGTCATTCTGTAATGTGTTATGAGCATTGTATAGTATATAGGTACATACGCAATGGGGATAATGTTGGAACCCTCGGGTTCATGAGCTTTAGTATAGCGTATGTGCCAATATTGTGTCTATAGCAGGTTTCTTACCCTTACCCAGCGTCAAGGCAGGTTCCTTGACGCTGGTGAGGGGCTCTTGATCTAGGGAATTGGATCTGTGCTTCAGTTCCCTGAATTGAGTCTGAATACCTTCCACCCCCCTAGGTGCTGTATAATCCATACGGGTTTAGCGCTCCCCCATGATTATAACATAAACATCATGGGAATTTTGCCTTCAGTGTCGAAAGAAGATCAAGTATGGACATCCTTATCGTTATTGATGCCCTTAATGAAGGCACAATTAATTTATTTCATAGGGAAGGCTATGCCAGTGTAAACTGTCCCGCTTCGTAATTGTTCTTAATTAATTCTTGGCACTGGTGACAGAGTTTGGCATTCTAAATGCTGGGATAATAAAGGAAGAAGTTTACCACAAATTGCAGTTATAAGAAACTAGTGCAAGGTTCGTGCTGGTGTACGGTAACTAGTGCAAGGTTCGTGCTGGTGTACGGTAACTAGTACAAGGTTCGTGCTGGTGTACGGTAACTAATGCAAGGTTCGTGCTGGTGTACGGTAACTAGTACAAAGTTCGTGCTGGTGTACGGTAACTAGTACAAGGTTCGTGCTGGTGTACGTAACTAGTACAAGGTTGTGCTGGTGTACGAACAGTGCAAGTCTGCTGGTGTACGGTAACTAGTGCAAGGTTAGTGTGGTGATAGGTAACTAGTACAAGGTCTGTGCTGGTGTACGTAACTGAGTGCAAGGTGTCTGGTAGCGAAATAGGAACAGAAGGTTCGTGCTGGTGTACGGTAACTAGTGCAAGGTTCGTGCTGGTGTACGGTAACTAGTGCAAGGTTCGTGCTGGTGTACGGTAACTAGTGCAAGGTTCGTGCTGGTGTACGGTAACTAGTGCAAGGTTCGTGCTGGTGTACGGTAACTAGTGCAAGGTTCGTGCTGGTGTATGGTAACTAGTGCAAGGTTCGTGCTGGTGTACGGTAACTAGTCAAGGTTCGTGCTGGTGTATGGTAACTAGTGCAAGGTTCGTGCTGGTGTACGGTAACTAGTGCAAAGTTCGTGCTGGTGTACGGTAACTAGTGCAAAGTTCGTGCTGGTGTACGGTAACTAGTGCAAGGTTCGTGCTGGTGTACGGTAACTAGTGCAAGGTTCGTGCTGGTGTACGGTAACTAGTGCAAGGTTCGTGCTGGTGTATGGTAACTAGTGCAAGGTTCGTGCTGGTGTAGGTACTAGTGCAAGGTTCGTGCTGGTGTAGGTAACTAGTGCAAGGTTCGTGCTGGTGTACGGTAACTAGTGCAAGGTTCGTGCTGGTGTAGGTAACTAGTGCAAGGTTCGTGCTGGTGTACGGTAACTAGTGCAAGGTTCGTGCTGGTGTACGGTAACTAGTGCAAGGTTCGTGCTGGTGTATGGTAACTAGTGCAAGGTTCGTGCTGGTGTACGGTAACTAGTGCAAGGTTCGTGCTGGTGTATGGTAACTAGTGCAAGGTTCGTGCTGGTGTACGGTAACTAGTGCAAGGTTCGTGCTGGTGTACGGTAACTAGTGCAAGGTTCGTGCTGGTGTACGGTAACTAGTGCAAGGTTCGTGCAACTATTGCCATTCAAAAGTGTCTTATTATCAAAGTTACATAACCCACTTCAAGTTTCTTGGAATGGGTTTGATAACTTTCAAAAGCCTCTTGTGCTTGGCTTTTCAAAAAAGGTGAAGCCTAACTAGACGATGACAGAAAGAGAAACTGAAGTGAGTAGCTGCACATTTGAGGATTTTGTGTGTAAAATTATTTGAAATTTTTTCGCATTAAATGATTTTAAAAATACTTGAGAATATTTCTTTCAAATGACTTCAATATTTAAAGGCAGATGCATGTTATGGATAGGGCAGCTGACAAGTATACTTTGCGAAGGTTTAAATCTGCAAGTATATTAACCCAGTTATAAAATTTGGAATCCATGCGATGCCTGGGGATGCCTCTAATGATTAACTCTGAAAGTGTAGCTCTGGTATACCTTCCTTTAGAACAGTTGGAAACAACTTAACAGAGCCTGGTGTCTTGCTTGATATCAATTTATTTAGTTATTGGACCACTTGCTCTAACAACAACTTTGAGATGGCATAATTTATTTTCATCCTGATCTGTATAATTACTGATGACTGGGTTTTCGTTTGTGTCCTCGTTTGTAATACTGAGAGGAATTAAGGAATGAAAATGGTACACATTTTTGTCACTAACAAATAAGGTGACTTGAGTTTCATTTATATGGGCCTATATTTTCCTTAATCTTCTTCCCATATACCTGGAAGAAACCCTGTGGGTTGGTCTTTGATTCCCTCGTAACCTTAATTTCGTATTATTTTTTTGGCTTTTCTTATTTCTTTTATGATTCCTCTCTTAGTCTTGACTCATCAAGACTGCGTCTTGATGAATCAAGACTAAGACTTGAATCAAGACTAAGCCTTGATGAATAAAAACTAAGGTACTGAACACCTTCAAGCCTGTGGAACTAATTAAATCATTCTCTACTGTCTCCAGATTTTAAGCTTTGTAGTGAATTGAAAAAACTACTGGTTGGCGAAAAGACTTGAAAATCAAGATACCCAAGTGTTGCACAAGTGTCTAATTCACGAGATACTGACACTAAGTGATTCGTGACAGCTTTCTCTGAGCATTTCATCAACCTCAAGATTATTTATAAGTGAATCATTGTTCTCCATAATCTAGCCAGCAGGTTATTCTCTCTAATTGATTCTAACAAACTGTTTCAAAAACAGTCCTGAACCATTTCAAGAAAGTCACTAAATTCTAGATTTTTTTGTATGAAATTGCTTCAATTTGGCTAGACTTAAAATCTCCCATTAAAACTACATTTTCTTTTCTAGATGCCTTAACAATTTCGTTCCAAAGAAGTTTTCCCAGATTTCGCCATGCTGAGAGCATTTGAGGCGTCATAACTACATTCATCACACAAAAAGTTAAGACCGCCACCGCCGATTTTTCTCTGGAAGAAACTCGCACCACGTCTTAGTATCATCTTCAGCTATTCCGATCTCATCTCTGTCTAGTTACTGATATTGTCGGGGGGTTTTAGCAGCAAATAAGCGGAAATCCGTTGACTCCTCCTGAACATTGTTCAGGTGGTAGATGTTAGTTCTTCCTTAGCCGGTCAGCTGCCTTCCTCTCCCTTAATGAGGATCCTTTCCCCTATCCATGCTGTGGATAGGGGAAAGCTGAGAATCCTGATGTTAATTAAGCTCGTCAAGACAACAGAAGCCATTCTCCCACTCCGGTAACGACTGTCACATACACCCACATTGTTGCTGGAATTTCGAAACACCTCAGATGACTGTTCCACTATATCGTTGTCTAGCACATAAAAGCATAATCTGAGTTATTCGCAATGTTGATGGATCATGTACCTATCCTCACAACAGGGAACTCATGGACGACATAAATTGGTCCCTTTTACAACACTGCCTCGACGGGAAGTCACTTGTCCGTGGAGCGAGAATTTGTAGGAAAGTCAAAACGCTGTTATGCTGTGCTCAAACGTTTCGCTCTTAACAGTGCGTTATGAAGACTTAATAAAACACTGTTTAGTGCGGAACAATTAAAAATAAAACGTCTCGCTCTGCTACGTGTTTTTACATTCCTGGTTTGTCGGCTACTTGTCATTCACTACAATAATACTAAGCAGATAGTTTTCCTCTACATGAATGAACCATTTGCTAAACATTCAAAATGGTTTACAAAATATCGTGTGTACACTCTACTTCTCTCGCTGGCGGGTAAAAAAAAAAGGAAAATAATTCAAGCGACTGAAAATGGACAGTGAAAATAAAAATGGCAAGACTAAGGAGATGGATGGCAGTTACCATGTTGTTTATAAGTGTGGTGCAATAAACAGAAGAATGGGACCAGAAAATAGGGCGGGGCGTACTATGAGATAGTTTGACGTCAGGGTCAGATAAGGAACGAAGTCAGGATCGTGTCAAAAGCAACGATAGCATCCCTACCGTTACAGAAATGTGAGGGTTGGGACCTAAAGTCAGTACCTGACCAACCGGGCTGTGGTTCGTACATCAGTTTGCGTGCGGCAAGCAGTAACAGCCTGGTTGATCAGACCCTGATCCACCAAGAGGCCTGGTCTCAGATCGAGCCACGGGGGCGCATATATATACGTATACAAAAAAAAAAAATGGCGCACTACGTTAACTGCTGCATTCTTATCTGGTGACATTTAAAGCAACCCCGGACCGGAAACAGGAGCTCTGCTACATAAGAAAATCACTTATCAGTCTCAACCATGTCACTGCATGTGATGCTTGTGAGAGATTGGCGAGTGTCAGATGCACGGGCTGGCTGTGTAAGTAGTGACCACCAGTAAAAAACATTATATATATATATATTATATATATATATATATATATATATATATATATATATATATATATATATATCCGACAAGGGACACCATAGCCATCAACAACAACCCTGAAGGAGACCCCATCACTGAACAATTAATTTTGCCAGAATCAGAAGTCTATAAGGCGATAGTGTCATTTCCAGCAGGATCTGCAGGAGGTTACACTGGAATTCGACCACAACATTTCAAAGAGATGGTAAATCCAGTACTCGGAGCATCTGCATCAATTCTTCTCACCGAATTAACAACTTTTATCAACAACTGCCAGGCTGGACGAATCCCAGAAGAAATTAAACCTTTCTTTTTTGGAGCCTCATTATGCGCTTTGAAGAAGGATGGGGGAATCAGACCCATTGCTGTTGGTAACACCCTTCGCCGCCTAGTTGCCAAAGCAGCAGTAAGAAACATTCGCCTAGAAGCTGCCAGTTTACTCCAGCCACACCAACTGGGCTTTGGGGTCTCTCAAGGCAGTGAAGCCGCAGCTCATGCGGCAAGGGCCTACATCAGGGACCTATCAGAAGACAAGGCAGTAGTCAAACTTGACTTTAGAAATGCCTTTAATATGGTGAAGAGAGATGTGGTCTTGCCAGCCGTTCGGGATCGGTTCCCCAGTCTCTCTCCCTTCATTTCAGCTGGCTACAGCAAACCCTCGACTCTTTTGTTTGGGGAACATGAAATTCCTTCATCTGAGGGTGTTCAGCAGGGTGATCCACTCGCTCCACTTCTCTTCTGCTTGGCAGTAAGAGAACTAACTTCCAGCCTATGCAGCGAGCTCAACATCTGGTACCTGGATGATGGCACTCTGGCAGGTACTGGGGAGTCCTTGTTAGAGGACCTACAACGGGTGAAGACACAGGGAGAAGCCTTAGGACTCATCCTTAATCCTCAAAGTGTGAAATTATCACAACAAATCAGGAAATAATCAATGCGGTGCAAACAATCCTCCCAGAAGTCACTACTATCACTCCATCCAACAGTACCTCCTGGGAGCACCGCTGGGTCACCACGCCATCGACACTGTCCTCAAGGACAAAGTGAATGACCTGAAAGAATGGAGGAGAGAATAAGTGATCTTGATGCCCATGATGCCCTGTATCTTCACAAGGTGTCTTACTATGCCAAGACTCACTTACTTCTTGAGGTGCGCACCCTCTTTTGAAAACCCAACACTTGACGAGTATGACGCACACCTGAGATCAACCTTCAAGAAGGCACTGAATCTGTCACTAGAGTCAGCAATGGGAGAGGCAACCCTCCCAGTGCGACTGGGAGGTATAGGGTGCCAAAGCAAGGTAGGAAAGCGTTACCTGCATTTCTGTCATCGTGTTTGGCCTCCTGTGGATTAGTCAAGAGGATTGTCCCTGAACGTTTGAGAGGTGTGGTGGGAGCTCAAGACCCCAAGTTCATTGAAGCAGCAGTGCAGTGGGACATCCTGGCAGACTCCTCCAGTAGACCAGCTCCTCCCAAAGAGCACAAACAGTCCCACTGGGACAAACCGATCATGGAAAAAATTTCCAACACAATGCTCACCAACACTTCAGGAAAGGACAAGCTCGTCTCCTAGCGGTGAAGGTACCACACTCAGGAGATTTCCTTCTTGCTGTTCCCAATTCCTCTCTGGGCACTCGACTCGACCCACAGGCCATTCGGATTGGTGTTGCTCTTCACCTAGCCGCCCCCATACTCACCGAACATAGGTGTATTTGCGGCAAGGCGACGGCTGATCAATTCGGACTTCATGGTCTAGTGTGTCACACATCAGAAGGGAAGTATGCTAGACATGAGGAGGTCAATGACATCATAAAGAGAAGCTCGCCACAGCCCGTTGCCCAGCTCAACGGGAACCCCAAGTGCAGAGGTCTGATGGAAGTCAAAAGCGTCCTGATGGAGCCACCTGCTACCCTGGAAGGATGGTAAGCAGATTGCTTGGGACTACACCTGTACTGCCACATTGCAGACACCACCTCCACACTCCTTAGCCGAAGGGGTGGAGCTGCCAGCCACAGGGAGACCCAGAAGACCCGCAAATATGAAGACCTTCCTCTTGCTATAACTTTTCCAATAGGGTCGGAGTCCCATGGAGCATGGGGCAAGTGTGCTCTAAAGTTTCTCAAGGAGCTGGGTGGAAAACTCATCATAGAAACCAAGGACCACAGGGCGACCAGCTTCCTCTTTCAGAGACTCAGTGTTGCGATCCAGAGGGGAAATGCCTGCAGTATTCTGGGCACGCGCCCACTGCCGGGGAGTTGGACGAAGTATTTGACATGTAGCTCTGAGTTGTTATCTATGTTGTTTACTCCCCATTGTATTTTGTCTTGAAATAAAGTTTGTAAAAAAAGATGGGGTGGTAGGGGAAGTGGAATATTCAAATGGCTTCAGAAAGAAATCTAAATATTCTTCCTTGAAGTCTTTTTATCCACTTCTCCGAGGCAATGGGTCCCACAATTGACACCAGAGGTGGACCCCATCCTATATATATATATATATATATATATATATATATATATATATATATATATATATATATATATATATATATATATATATATATATATATATTATGTACCTTAAGACCACTGTAAAAATGTTTGTTATGTTATGTAAGCAAACTTAAATAAAACCCTACTAACCACCCATCATATCTTCTTGTGACAGGAGTGAACCTCACATCTGGGCTACCATCGCCCTGGGCTGACCCTGAGGGCTGTGGCTTCACCTATGCCCCGACCCCAGACCTCCAGAACAACACTATCTGTGACCCAGACCACACTCTGCCTGACGACACACGTGAGTACAGTTCTGAAGCAAATATTCTTACGTTATTAAACCCGAAGTGTTATTAAACCAGGATGACTTAAAACAGTATTATTATATTCATGGGGAAGACCTAAGCGTACTTTTCATACCTTACCTGGGGACTAGGAGATAGGTTTGACTGGAGGAAGAGGTTGGTATCTCCAAATCCTTGGATCAAGAGTCCTGACTACTATCTCGACTAGATTTTGAATACTCCTCAGTCTGAATACACTTCTCAGTTAGATTTTGAAGAATTACTTGATTATATCTTGCATACACCCTCAGTTATATTTTGAATGCTCCCTCAATTAAATTTGTAATACAGCCTCAATTAGATTTTGGATACATCCTCAATTAATTAAAAATACATCCTCAATTAGATATAGAATACAGCGTCAATTAGATTTTGAATACAACGTTAATTAAATTTTGAATGTAGATAACTGGTTCAGAGAACCGACAGGTTGATAAAGTAGACACTTGTGCAACACCTGCGTATCTTTATTGTGAAAACGTTTCGCCAACCAGTGTCTTCCTCAGTCCAGTACAAAGAAGAATGGTAAAAGATCAGGAGTTTGAGGTAATCAGTCCCTCAGACTGGAGTCGATGTGTTGAGTCCAACAATCTTGACAAGAGTGCAGCATATGCTCGGAGGAGCTTATATATTGCAGACAGGTGAGGTGAAGCAGTCGTAGGCAGAGTTACCCTGGACAAATCCAAGGCGGAGGTGGTGATGCATATACTATGGTTAGACAAGCGTAGAATTCAATGTATTAAGATCCTGAGATGTTGCTGTCTCTGAATAATGTAGAAACTGATTCGATGACCAACAGGTGATAAATTAGACATCGCCTCAATCGTGATATATATATATATATATATATATTATATATATATATATATATATATATATATATATATATATTATATTAAACAATCACCGATTCCCACCAAGGCAGGGGTGGCCCAAAGAAAAACTTTCATCATCATTCACTCCATCACTTCTTGCCAGAGGGGTGCTTTACACTACAGTTATAAACTGCAACATTAACACCCTCCTTCAGAGTGCAGACACTGTACTTCCCATCTCCAGGACTCAAGTCCGGCTCCGGTTTCCTGAATCCCTTCATAAATTTACCCTGCTCACACTCCAACAGACGTCAAGTATTAAAACCATTTCTCCATTCACCCTATCAAATACGTCACCATGCTTGCTGGAAGTCAAGCCCTCGCACACAAAACTTCCTTTATCCCCTCCTCCAACCTTTCCTTGACCCCTACCCTGCTTTCCTCCACTACAGATTATACACTAAGATTCTGTCTCGTTCAATTCTCTCTACAGTCCGAACCACCTCAACAACCCTCCTCAGCTCTCTGGATAAAGTTTTGGCAATCCCGCACCTCCTCTATTTCCAAACTCCGAATTCTCTGCATTATATTCACACCCACATGACTCATGACATGACATCTCCACGCCTCCAGCCTTCTCTCGTTGCAACATTCATCACCATGCTTCACACCCATATAAGAGTGTTGGTATAATCTATACTCTCACATTCCGTTATTTACTTCCACGGACAAAGTTCTTTGTCTCCACAGACCTCCAAGTGCTCCACTCACCCTTTTTCCCTCATCATTCTATGATTCACCTCATCCTTCAAGACCCATCTGCTGACATGTCCACTCCCAAATTCTGAATACATTCACCTCCTCCATACTCTCTCCCTCCAATCTGATATCCAATCTTTCGTCACCTAATCTTTTTTATCTCATCACCTTACTCTTTCCTATATTCACTTTCAATTTTCTTCCTTACACCCACCAAATTCATCCACCAACTCTGCAACTTCTCTTCATAATCTCCCAAAAGCACAGTGTCATCAGCAAAAGCAACTGTGACAACTCCCACTTTGTATTTAATTATTTATCTTTTAACCCCACACCTCTTGCCAAGACCTCGCATTCACTTATCTTACAACCCCATCTATAAATATATTGAACAACCACGGTGACATCACACATCCTTGTCTAAGGCCCACTTTTACTGGGAAATAGTCCCCTTCCCTCCTACACTCTTAACTTGAGCCTCACTATCCTCATAAAATCTTATGCTTTCAGTAACCTACCTCCTATTCCATACACCTGCAACATCTGCCACATTGCCCCCTATCCACCCTATCATCCTTTCCAAATCCATAAATGCCACAAAACCTCTTTACCCTTATCCAAATACTGTTCACCTATATGTTTCACTGTAAACACTTGGTCTACACACCCCTACCTTTCCTAAAGCCCCCTTTGTTCATCTGCTATCCTGCTTTCTGTCTTACTCTTAATTCTTTAAATAATAACTCCCACCTACACTTTACCGGTACACTCAACAGACTTATTCCCCCATAATTTTTGCACCTCTTTTGTCCCTTTGCTTATACAAAGGAACAATACACGTCTCTGCCAATCCCTAGGTACTTACCCTCTTCCATACATTTATTAAATAATAGCACCAACCACTCCAAACTATATCCCCACCTGCTTTTAACATTTCTATCTTTATCCCATCAATCCCAGCGCCTTACCCACTTTCATTCTACCCACTGCCTCACGAACTTCCACATCATAACTGGCCTTCCCACTCCTCAAGATGTTATTCCTCCTTGCCCTATCAAAATCACACTTCCTGTCTTCATCAACTTTTAACAACTCCTCAAAATATTCCCTCCTCTTCCGATACCTTATCTCCATTTAATAACTTCCTCCTATTTTTAACTTAAATCCATTTGTTCCCAGGCTTTCAACTTTTAATCTCCTCAAAAATTTTCTTATTTTCAACCAAATTTAGTTGATAACATTCACCCCTCTCTCATTTGCTCTCTTTTTTACATTGCTTCACCACTCTCTTAACCTCTCTTTTTCTCCAACTCTTCCCTCCTTCATCCTTCTTTTAAAACCTCTCATATGTAACTTTTTTCCCTTACTACTCCTTTAACATTTCCACCAATGTCTTCTTCCCTCCCCACCCCCCCCTCAACCAAAAAACTTTGAACCTCTAACCCTTTTTTAAAATTCCCCTCATCTTCGACCCCAGTCACCTTACGCCCATCTATCCTCCAAAGTTGTTTATATCTTACCTCAACTGCCTCCCTTTTGTTTATAAACCTTCACCTCTCTCTTACTTACTGCTTCTATTTTCCTTGTCCCATCTACCTTTTCTCCCACTTGCTATAACTAAAAAAATCTGATATGACTGGAAAAACGACAGAGGGGATGACAAAGTTGATCCCATGTATAAATCTTCCCTATGAGGATAGACTAGGGCCCTGAATCCACCTCTGAAAGGCGTAGAATTAAGGGGAATGATTGAGTGTATAAATGGAAAACAGAAAATAAATAAAGGGGATGTAAATAGCTTGAAAATATCCACCAAGACAGGACTCGCACAATGGTTTCAAGTTGGAAAATTTCAGATTCAGGAAGGATATAGGAAAGCATGGTTTGGTTAGATTTGGATGGGAACAAACTCCAGTACCGTCATAGGGGCTGGGATGTTGTGTAATTTAAAAAAAGGTTAGATAAATACGTGAGGGGGGTGGGGTGGGTGTGAGTTGGACTAGCTTGTTACTAATGCCGTACTAATTCTTATGAATGGGCGCCTGGGTTTACCTGGGGGATTAACCCAGGGGGGGGGTTAGTTGGTCCTGACTAGCTTGGCCACTGGTCAGATGCCGTCTCCTTCCTTAAGTGAATTAACCTGACCGGCTGGGTCGGGGCATTGGCTTGCCGGTTGGAGACTTGGACCTGCTCGCATGGGCCAGTAGGCCTGCTGATTTCCTTTTTCTTATGTTCTAATACACCCTCAGTTAGAATGGAATAACCCTTAATTACTTTTCTCGGTCCCCAATTCTGATGGGTTAATAAAAAAAAACACGTATGGGACAACAAAAACAAGACTACTGCTTAAATCTTGGAAATTGTCCACAGCTTTAATAAAAGAGGACATGCATAGAATTTAAAACAAGACTACTGTGAAAAGAGAATTAAAAGCACACATTTTCGAAGGATTTGGGAGGAAAAAGCGAGTCAGGACCAGGGGATGATCATAAGTCAGTCATGGATGCTTTCTTAAATATTGAAAAAAAAACGCTTAGCAGAGTTAAATCAAGTGACTATTAAACCGAATATAGTGATATTCGAAAAAGACAATTGA
>WNWK01020265.1:0-36185 GCA_009830355.1 Cherax destructor | reverse complement strand
CTAAGTATAGGACGGGAAAAGCGACTGTGTGGCGGTAAAACATTTTCCTCAATAAAGATTCCCAAATGTTGCATGTCTCTTTTTCTGATTTAGAAAGGATATGGGAAAAAGTATTGGTATGGAAATATAGTAGTAAGGGCCAGTAAGCCTGCTGCTATTCCCCACATCTCTCACCATCAATTTACATTACACCACCATCACTATCCATTCCAAATCTATCAAAATCATTATACACAAGGGCAGAATAACTACATTCCAAGCTGGATATCACATAAATTATTGTTCGCTGATCTTCTAGAGTTATCCCATCTCCAGTTAGAGCTAATAGTAGTCCTGAGCCTTCGAGACGTAGTTCCAACTAGGGCTTATTTTTGAAGTTTCCCGGAATTTTTAGTTGTGGTGTTATTCTTTTTTTTTTTGCATGGTGTGGGGGGAAAATGGGTCCTGGAGCTGGAATCCGCCCCAACAACAGAATATTTGCTCAACCCAATTTTCAATTCCCCAAGAAATGTTTTGATAATTCTTTTTACTCATGTGGAGTCCCACTCAAATCCAACCCTCTCACTCATGAATTTATCCAACCAAAATTTGAAACTACCCAAGGTCCTAGCTTCAATAACCCTACTAGGCAGACTGTTCCACGCATTGAAATTGGGTTGAGCAAATATTCTGTTAGTGGGACGGATTGTGAAGACTTGCCTAGTATGGGCCAACAGGCCTGCTGCAGTGTTCCTCCTTTCTTATGTTCTTATGTTCTTATGTTCTTATTATTGCGGGTTCTCTCTTGGAGAGATATCCTCAAGACCTTATTTATATCCCCTTTGTTAATACCCATTTTCCATTTGTATACCTCGATCATGTCTTCCCTCATTCTACGTCTTACAAGTGAATGTAATTTAAGGGTCTTCAATCTTTCTTCGTAAAGAAGATTTCTAATGCTATGTATTAATTTAGTCATTCTACGCTGAATGTTTTCTAACGAATTTATGTCCATTCTGTAATATGGAGACCAGAACTGAGCTGCGTAATCTAGGTGAGGCCTTAATAATGATGTATAAAGCTGTAATATAACCTCTGGACTTCTGTTGCTAACACGTCTTGATATAAATCCCAGTAATCTATTTGCCTTATTACGTACGCTTAGGCATTGCTGTCTTGGTTTAAGGTTGCTGCTTACCATCACCCCCAAGTCCTTCTCGCAATCTGTATGGCTAAGTTCTACGTTATTTAACTTATAAGTGCTTGGGTTATGGACACTCCCGAGCTTCAGAACCTTGCATTTATCTACATTGAACGGCATCTGCCACTTTTCTGACCACGAATTAAGTTTGTCTAAATCTTCCTGAAGTTCTATGACATCTTTGTTTGAATCAATTATCCTACCTATCTTCGTGTCGTCGGCGAATTTGCTCATATCACTAGTAATTCCGTCGTCAAGGTCATTGATATATATTATAAATAACAACGGGCCTAAGACTGATCCCTGTGGAACACCACTTGTTACAAGTCCCCATTCGGATTTAACCCCATTTATGCACACTCTTTGCTTCCTATTGGTGAGCCATGACTCGATCCATGACAGCACTTTTCCCCCAATGCCATGAGCTACCACTTTCTTTAGCAGTCTCTGGTGCGGTACTCTATCAAAAGCCTTACTAAAGTCTAAATAAACAATATCGAATTATTTATCGTGATCAACAGCCTCAAAAGCTTTACTAAAGAAGGTTAATAAATTAGATAGGCAGGAACAGCCCCTCGTGAATCCATGCTGAGTATCATTAATCAAATTATGGTTATCTAGATGGCTTCTAATAATATCAGCTATAATTGACTCTAGTAATTTGCTTACAAATGAGGTCAGGCTTATTGGGCGGTAATTTGACGGTAGTGACTTGTCCCCTGCTTTAAAAATAGGAATTACATTAGCCATCTTCAACATATCAGACACTACACCTGTTTGAAGAGATAAATTAAAAATGTTAGATAGTGGTTCACTGAGTTCCATTTTGCATTCCATAAGAACACTTGTAAAAAGCTCATCAGGACCCGGCGATTTATTTTGTTTCAGTCGGTCTAGTTGTTTCATAACCATTTCGCTAGTGACTGTGATATTACATAATTTATCTTCTTCTGGGCCTCTGTAAAAATTAATTACTGGGATATTATTAGTGTCTTCCTGTGTGAAAACCGAGAGAAAATAATTATTAAAAATAGAGCACATATCATTCTCCTTCTCAGTAAGATGCCCAGAGTTATTTTTAAGGGGACCTATCTTATCCCTAACTTTTGTTCTATAAACCTGGAAAAAACTTTTTGGGTTAGTTTTTGAATCCCTAGCAACTTTAATTTCATAGTCCCGTTTAGCTTTTCTTATCCCCTTTTTAACGTCCCTCTTAATGTCAGTATACTGATTTATAAGATGACCCTCACCTCTTTTTATGCGCCTATAAATTCCTTTCTTCTGCCCTAAAAGATACTTGAGCCTATTATTCATCCATTTTGGGTCATTTCTACTTGATCTAATTTCTTTATACGGGATAAATGTTCTTTGGGCAGCCTGTATAGTGTTAAGAAAACTGTCATATTGATACCTCTCTTCGTTACCCCAGTCCACAGTTGATAAGTGTTCTCTAAGTCCATTATAATCTGCTAAGTGAAAATCTGGGACCGTTACTGAATTATCCCTACTATCATACATCCATTCAATGCTAAAGGTAATTGACTTGTGGTCGCTTGAGCCGAGTTCCTCTGTAATTTCTAAATTATTAACAAGGGTTTCCTTGCTTGCCAGAACCAAGTCAAGTAGGTTATTTCCCCTTGTAGGTTCTATCACAAACTGCTTCAAAAAGCAATCCTGAACTACTTCTAAAAAGTCGTTAGATTCTAAATTCCCTGTCAAGAAATTCCAATCACTCTGACTAAACTTAAAGTCCCCTAGAATTACTACGTTATCGTGTCTTATAACCTTAACAATTTCCTCCCAAAGTAGTCTCCCTTGTTCCCTATCTAAGTTTGGAGGACGGTAAATCACGCCTAAAATCAATTTTTCACACCCCTCTGAAAATTCTATCCAGACAGACTCTGTATGTGTTATTTCAAACTTTATACCCGTTTTTATGCAACAATTTAAATGATCACGGACATAGAGTGCCACCCCACCCCCCTTCCCGATACTTCTGTCTACTTGGAACAATTTAAAACCCTGAATGTGACATTCGGCAGGCATGTCCCGATTTTTCATATTAAACCATGTCTCAGTTATTGCAAAAACATCAATATTACTCGTAGTTGCAACTAATCTCAACTCGTCCATCTTCTTCCTAGCACTACGACTATTGGTGTAATATACTGTCCTTGTCCCCTAGTGCCACTGGCTTTCCAATATCCACCTTATTCTGCCTATTACTATTTTCCCTAGAATTTATAACATTACTACACTGTGACTTCACTGTTTTCCCCCCATAACCCATACCACTAACTTTTTCTAGTTTAAAGCCCTAACAGCTCCCTCCACTGCAGTTGCCAGTGCCCCCACCCCAGACCTAGATAAGTGAACCCCATCCCTGGCATACATGTCATTTCTGCCATAGAAGAGGTCCCAGTTGTCAATGAATGTTACTGCATTTTCCTTACAGTATTTGTCCAGCCGGCAATTGACACCAGTTGCCCTGGACAACCATTCATTTCCAACTCCTCTCCTTGGCAAAATACCACATATGACAGGGTTCCCACCCTTCTTCCTAATTCTGTCTATTGCTTAATTACTAGGGTTCAGAAGCCACAAACACTTTCCAGCACCGGTAACCCAGTGGTGAGTGGTGACTCAGTGTGTAGTGGTGACTCAGTGTGGAGTGGTGACTCAGTGTGTAGTGGTGATTCAGTGTGTAGTGGTGACTCAGTGTGTAGTGGTGACTCAGTGTGAAGTGGTGACTCAGTGTGTAGTGGTGACTCAGTGTGTAGTTGTGACTCAGTGTGTAGTGGTGATTCAGTGTGTAGTGGTGACTCAGTGTGTAGTGGTGACTCAGTGTGAAGTGGTGACTCAGTGTGTAGTGGTGACTCAGTGTGTAGTTGTGACTCAGTGTGTAGTGGTGACTCAGTGTGTAGTGGTGACTCAGTGTGAAGTGGTGACTCAGTGTGTAGTGGTGACTCAGTGTGTAGTTGTGACTCAGTGTGTAGTGGTGACTCAGTGTGTAGTGGTGAGCTAGTAAAAGCTTCTATCACTGAAGTTGTTGGTATTTCACAGTCCCTCCCAGCACCATGACCCTCCCCAACACCATGACCCTCCCCAACACCATGACCTCCCAAACACCATGACCTCCCCAACACCATGACCCTCCCCAACACCATGACCCTCCCCAACATTACGGGGTATGGGGTATTCATAGCTAATGTATCCTCCTTGTGCAGGTACAAAACTGTAAATAACTTCAAATCCGGCTGTTTAATTAAATTGACAATGCCCAGAAAAGTCAGAGGGCATCGGGTATTTAGATTTGCAAAGTTTATAAACTAGCATTATGAAAAATAATCGCTGACGCTCAATGGTTATGTACTGTCCGGTCCGAAAGACGAGAATCCGAAAAAAATAGAAGTAAAACCTGCAAACAAAAATATTTCATGGTGTGTCACAACACCGTGTAAAACCATACGTTCATGGTGCGTCACAACACCGTGTAACACCATACGTTCATAGTGCGTCACAACACCGTGTAACACCATACGTTCATGGTGCGTCACAACGCCGTGTAAAACCATACGTTCATGGTGCGTCACAACGCCGTGTAACACCATACGTTCATGGTGCGTCACAACACCGTGTAAAACCATACGTTCATGGTGCGTCAAAACACCGTGTAAAACCATACGTTCATGGTGCGTCACAACGCCGTGTAAAACCATACGTTCATGGTACGTCACAACGCCGTGTAACACCAAACGTTCATGGTGCGTTACAACGCCGTGTAAAACCATACGTTCATAGTGCGTCACAACGCCGTGTAAACCCATACGTTCATGGTTCGTCACAACGCCGTGTAAAACCATACGTTCATGGTACGTCACAACGCCGTGTAACACCATACGTTCATGGTGCGTCACAACGCCGTGTAAACCCATACGTTCATGGTGCGTCACAACGCTGTGTAAAACCATACGTTCATGGTGCGTCACAACGCCGTGTAAAACCATACGTTCATGGTGCGTCACAACGCTGTGTAAAATCATACGTTCATGAATAACAAAAAAGGCACAATACCGTGACTGGAACAATACACACACAACCCGCACATATAAAAGGGAGGAGCTTACGACGACGTTTCGGCCCGACTTGGACCATTTACAAAGTCACACTAACACACACATTGTTAAATGCTCTAAACTTCAGAACACCCGTGACTTAACCTGATTCCTTCCCCTTTCATCTCTTCCCCCTTCTCCTTTTTTCTCCTATGGGTTTTCCTTTCTTTTCTTTTCTTTTGCCGTGTATTTGTCCTTCTTTTATTCGCCTTTCCTCCCTCTGTGTTCTCGTCCCACCCTTGCGGGCCGCTAGCCTCATTGCAGTGCTCCTCTCCTAGAATATGTCTGTCTCCACTACTACTATTACTACTACTACCACTTCCACTACTTACTCCATCATTACCCCACTCTCTTGTACCCTCCCCTGTCTGCCTGACTATAAACACCCTTCCTCCGTCTCTGTGTGTTAGTGTGACTTTGTAAATGGTCCAAGTCGGGCCGAAACGTCGTCGTAAGCTCCTCTCTTTTATATGTGCGGGTTGTGTGTGCATACGTTCATGATTCGTCATAATGCCGTGTAACACCATACGTCCATGGTACGTCACAACGCTGTGTAACACCATACGTTCATGGTGCGTCACAACGCCGTGTAAACCCATACGTTCATGGTGCGTCACAACGCTGTGTAAAACCATACGTTCATTGTGCGTCACAGCGCCGTGTAAAACCATACGTTCATGGTGCGTCACAACGCCGTGAAAAACCATACGTTCATGGTGCGTTACAACGCCGTGTAAAACCATCCATTCATGGTGCGTCACAACGCCGTGTAAAACCATACGTTCATGGTGCGTTACGACGTCGTGTAAAATCATACGTTCATGGTGCGTTACAACGCCGTGTAAATCCATACGTTCATGGTGCGTCATAAGAACATAAGAAAGAAGGAACACTGCAGCAGGCCTACTGGCCCATGCGAGGCAGGTCCAAGTCTCCAACAGGCTTAAGCCAATGCCCAGGTCAGGTTACATTCACTTAAGGAAGGAGTACACCATCTGACCTAGTAGCACAAGCTAGTCAGGACCAACTCACACCCAACCGCACCCACTCATATAATTATCTAGCAGACCACCTGGAGCTACCGTCTCCAGGTATTCAGGTCACTACCACTTAAGGAATTAGTAAGGCAACTGACCTGGTAGTACAAGCTAGTCAGGTCCAAACTCACACCCACCCACACCCACTCATGTATTTATCTAACCTATTTTTAAAACTACACAACGTCTTAGCATCTATGACGGTACTTGGGAGTTTGTTCCACTCATCCACAACTCTATTACCAAACCAGTGCTTTCCTATATCCTTCCTGAATCTGAACTTTTCCAACTTGAAACCATTGCTGCGAGTCCTGTCTTGGCTGGATATTTTCAGCACGCTATTTACATCCCCTTTATTTATTCCTGTTTTCCATTTATACACCTCAATCATATCCCCCCTAATTCTACGCCTTTTTAGAGAGTGCAGATTCAGGGCCCTCAGTCTATCCTCATAGGGAAGATTTCTGATACATGGAATCAACTTTGTCATCCTCCTCTGTACGTTTTCCAGTGCATTTATATCCATTCTGTAATACGGTGACCAGAACTGTGCAGCATAATCTAAATGAGGCCTAACCAAAGATATATAGAGTTGAAGAACAACCTGAGGACTTCTATTATTTATACTTCTTGATATGAAGCCAAGGATTCTGTTAGCTTTATTGCGAACACTTATGCACTGTTGTCTTGGCTTCAGATTACTACTAACAAGAACTCCTAAATCCTTCTCGCAATCACAAGTAATAAGATCTACATTATTCAGTTTATATGTGGCATGGTTATTGTCCTACCCAACATTTAGAACTTTGCATTTGTTTACATTAAACTGCATCTGCCACTTCTCCGACCACTGCATCAGTCTATTCAAATCATCCTGGAGTGCTCTAATGTCCTCATTTGAATGAATGTGACGGCCTATTTTGGTGTCATCAGCAAATTTACTTATGTTGCTATTTATTCCCTCATTTATGTCGTTTATGTAAATTGTAAACAACAGGGGGCCCAAAACTGACCCCTGTGGAACACCGCTTGAGACGTGCCCCCATTCTGATTTCTCTCCATTTATGCAAACTCTTTGCCTCCTATTTCTCAACTATGCCTCTACCCAGGAAAAAATTTCTCCTCCTATTCCGTGTGCCTTAAGTTTCCTCAGTAGCCTCTGATGTGGAACTTTATCGAAAGCCTTACTGAAGTCCATATACACAACAACGTGTAAAACCATACGTTCATGGTGCGTCACAACGCCGTGTAAAACCATACGTTCATGGTACGTTACAGCGCCGTGTAAAACCATACGTTCATGGTGCGTCACAACAACGTGTATAACCATACGTTCATGGTGCGTTACAACGCCGTGTAAAACCATACGTTCATGGTGCTGCACAACGCAGTCTAAAACACTATAACAGTCAAGGTTTTTGGGCCAAATGAATTCTTCCTAGAGAGAATACCGGAGATGAAGGCCCCAGACGCTCGCTCCCAGACCAGACCTTCTGCATACCCAGTTCAAAATCAACAACAATGAGATCACAAGTCCTATGGAATCTAGGTTGATTCCTGAGACCTCATACCCGTCCAATCAAGTGTTTTTTTGTTCGAAAAGAAGCTTCAATCATCGATTAGGAATATTAATCACGTTGGAATCGTAGAGCACAATTTGTGGTCTAAGCATACAGATACTAAGAAGTGTTCATCTCCCAAGTGTATAAATACAGGAGTGTGTATATCTGTCAGTGCATATACACTGAAATGTGTGTATCCCCTATATTCAGTGTCAGGAATATATCTCAGTGAGTATATATAATGACTGGGGTCTTTCTTCCAGAAGTAGTCAGCTGAGCTGTGTTTATCTCTGCTTAAATACACCAAAAAATTTGTGATACTGTATCACCACCAGTGGCCCCAGACATCTGACCAGAATATATCAGAAACACTGTTGGGACAAGTGTGGAAGTCTTCATGAGGAAACTGGACAAGTATCTTCACCAGGTGCCAGATCAACCAGGCATTGATGGATATATGGGGCAGCAGGCCACCAGCAGCAACAGCCTGATTGACCAGGCAAGCACCAGACGAGCCTGGCCCATGGCCGTTCCATTAACTTAATGGAGCAGCGTCCGTGAACAGTGGCGCAGCCACGGGGGGCTGAGGGAGACGGCGCCATCCCCCAGATGCAAATTCAATTTTTTTTCTCAATATACAGTTTTCACCGCACTGAGATGAAAATCCTGCTTATGCCCCTCCCCCCTGATTGAAATCCTTTTGTCCGTAAGCCATTCGTCGGGGCCAGTGTACCGTAATGGCTTCTGTTGGCTCCGTTGCTACGTAATACCTGCGTTAAGAATCTACATCACATCATTCCAAAATTCCTTCCATACGCATACGACTGACACTTCAACAGGTGTTTACTCCGCAGAGGAGACACCACACTGCCCGTCTAGATTGACTGTCTCTAGATTGTTATTGTAAAATTCATGGGGAAGCGTTAAACCTGTGAGGGCCATACGGCTCCTGTAGAACAGATGGGGGGAAGGGGGGTATTCGAGGTTCAGGTTAGATCCAAGGAAGGGAAGGGTGTATCTGCCTGCCCTAGAGAGAGAGAGAGAGAGAGAGAGAGAGAGAGAGAGAGAGAGAGAGAGAGAGAGAGAGAGAGAGAGAGAGAAAGAGTTGTTTACATTTGCATCTAAGGAAATGCCGATAGTTATAGTCTCTAAACACAGATAATTATAGTTTCTGGACACAGATAGACACGGTCTCTGGACACACATAGACACGATCTCTGGAAACAGATAGACACGATCTCTGGACACAGACACGGTCTCTGGACACACATAGACACGGTCTCTGGACACACATAAACACGGTCTCTGGACACAGATAGACACGGTCTCACCGTGCTTCTTCCAGGAGGGTCAGTAGAAAAACCACAAAAACATGAAGCTAAGATTGACAAATTTGAATTAACAATACCCGATGGCAGTCTCACACCTGGTGTTGTTCAGATGCCTTAAGTTATATAAAACAACAACAAAAAGATAATGAAAGTGAAGATATTGATAATGAAGATAACGGCAGTGAAGATAATGATAATAAAGACAATGATAATGAAAATAATAATAATGAAGATAATGACAATGAAGATCATTATAATGAAAATAATGATAATGAAGATGATAAAGAGCAGCTAAGGGAGAGAAGGAGTCATTAAAAGATGAGGATTTATTACCCCTGTAAAACATTATATCACTTTCCTGATGGGCTGGTGAAGATAACAGCCGATGTCTGCTAGGCTGACCTGGACACCAGACGACGCATCTGATCCACTGTTGTAGAACACAGGCGACGTATCTGATTGCCTGGCCTATCATATGTCATTTACTTATATATATATATATATATATATATATATATATATATATATATATTTCAAAATGCTGAGAAGGTTGTATCAAGCAAGTCCATGGTTGAGAGAAATATAATAGAATCATGTTTCATTAAAAGCAGTTTTGAAAATAATATGAATATTCTTTGGTTTATATAAATTGGATTCATTTATAATTAATAAAATTTGGGAAGAATTTAATAATAAATGGACTAATCTTAATTCTTGGGAAGAGTTTACAGGTCCTTTCTTATTTTCCTCTTCACAGAGTCGTGCGATGTTACGCTACTGTGAGGTGTAGTCTTTGTTAGTGTGATGTGACTGTGAGGTGTAGTCTCGCCCCTTATATAAGCCCTTCTTGTCATGTTTCCTGTTATAGTTCCTTGATAATGTGAGTAGTCACGAAAGCGCTTGGAATTCTTCTATTTTTCATAGTGGTTTTCTTGCATATATATATATATATATATATATATATATATATATATATATATATATATATATATATATATATATATATATATATATATATATATATATATATATATATATATATTCCTATTCCACTTTGGAAACAGTCTTGTTTTTTAACGTTAGAGAGAGATACAGAGAGAGAGAGAGAGAGAGAGAGAGAGAAGAGAGAGAGAGAGAGAGAGAGAGAGAGAGAGAGAGAGAGAGAGAGAGAGAGAGAGAGAGAGAGAGAGAGAAGGGTACCTACATCACAAGCCAGACTGTTCACTGCTCGACATAGCAGTGTTGGAAGTGCGCTGTGATGTCTCAACAGCATACAGAAACAGCAACAAATAACGGGATCGTTGCGTCACTAACAGCACGATCAACAGAAACAGGAGCAGCAGCAGCAGCGTCGTCAGCAGTAGCAACACACAACAGGGCAGCAATGGGAGGAGCAACTGCCAACGTTGAGCAGAAAATACAACAGCAACAACGCCATGAACAGCGATACTAAAATACGACACAAGTAACAGCATTATCAGCATCAAATCACGTAGTAACAGCAACAGCTGGAGCAGAAGATCAAGTTGCGCATTCAGCAACACCAGAAGACGCAACAACAGCAACACCAGAAGATGCAACAACAGCAGTAGCAGCAGCAGCAGCAACACCAACAGCAGAACTGAAAGTAACGTAAACAACACTAACAGCAGCTTCCCTTGCTTTCCTTCCTTCATTTGTTTCCTTTCTTCCCTTGCTTTCATTTCTTCCCTTGCTTTCCTTCCTTCCCTTGCTTTCCTTTCTTCCCTTGCTTTCCTTCTTTCTCTTGCTTTGCTTCCTTCCCTTGCTCTCCTTCCTTCCCTTGCTTTCCTTCCTTCCTTTGCTTTTCTTTCTTCCCTTGCTTTCCTTCTTTCCCTTGCTTTCCTTCCTTCCCTTGTTTTCCTTCCTTACTTTGCTTTTCTTTCTTCCATTGCTTTACTTCCTTAAATGGCTTTCCTTCTTTCCCTTGTTTTCATTCCTTTCCTTGTTTTCTCTCCTTCCCTCGCTTTCCCTCTTTCTCTTGCTTTCCTTCCGTTCTTCCCTTGCTTTCCCTCCTTCCTGTGCCTTCTCTCCCTCCTTTCTATGCTTTCTCTCCCTCCTCCCCATGCCTCCTCTCCCTCCTTTCTATGCTTTCTCTCCCTCCTCCCCATGCCTCCTCTCCCTCCTTTCTATGCTTTCTCTCCCTCCTCCCCATGCCTCCTCTCCCTCCTTTCTATTCTTTCTCTCCCTCCTCCCCATGCCCCCTTCCCTCATTATTTCCAGCATGCTCATTAAACATTGCTACGGGATAAATGTTTAGTCACTTGTCGTGCATTTAAACGACGACATGAAGCTCACTGAGGGTAATGTGTCGCCTCTCACCATTATTTGTATTCAGGAGGTTCCTTGTGTAAACTTTGTGCTTACTAACAGTGACTGTAATGACCCAGTTCATCCTCACCCTCTTTCTTCTCTTCAACCCCGACACTACCACCACCACCAACACCAACACCAGCACCACCACCACCAGCACCACCTACAACAACAACAACACCAGCACGACCACCATCACCAGGAAGTCCCACAGAAGATATTACTACGCGAACTAAAGCTTCGTATCATTTGGGACAATCCTAAATCTACTTGCAGAAGATAAGACCAATTGTGGATATACATCCAGATGTTATTGTGTTAACTCCTTTGGAGGTCTACCGTAAGTCTTAGGCCTTTTGTGTATCCATAAGCTCTTGGGCGACCGTCCAGAGGATGGACGTGTGGTGCACAGTAAACTAGCCACTACCGTTCACAGGATGGATATGAGCTGCAAAAAACACTATGATATAAACCTTCGTAAACGATGCCGATAAAGTGGCTTAAAAGAAAACACAAGTGAGTAAAACACTTGGACTTATTTATTAGAAAACCTTTCTGCCCTGGGACCTTAATCACTTCAGAAGTGATCAAGGTTTCATGACCAAAACATTTTCTTATAAATATGTCCCAGTGTTTTACTCGCGTGTTTTTTATAACTGTACAGTAAAACAGCCACTATCGTCCAAGGGATGGAGGGAAGTGCCTTCCCTCTAAATAGAGGGTAGTCTCTCTCTCTCTCTCTCTCTCTCTCTTCTCTCTCTCTCTCTCTCTCTCTCTCTCTCTCTAGTGCTTCAGGAACCGTATGGATTTTACAATGTCTATAATTATACTACTGCTACTACTTACTATACTACTACTACTACTACTACTACTACTACTACTACTACTACTACTACTACTCCTGAGAAGGGGTTGTTGAGGAGGTTCGGTCATTTAGAGAGGATGGAACAAAATAGAATCACTTGGAGGGTGCATAAATTTGTAGTGGAAGGAAGGCGGGGTAGGGTTCATCCTAGGAATGGTTGGAGGGAGGGGGTAAAAAGAGGTTTTGTGTGCGAAGGGTTAGGAGAGAGTGGAGATAAATGGTTTTTATGACATGACGTGCTGTTGGAGTGTGAGCAAAGTAACATTTATGAAGAGATTCAGGGAAACCGGTTAGCCAGACTTGAGTCCTGGAGGTGGGAAATGCAGTGCCTGCACTCTGAAGGAGGGGTGGAGATATGTTGCAGTTTTTGAACTGTAGTGTAGTGCCTACACTACATCACTCCATCACTGTCTTGCCAGAGGCAAGACAGTGATGGAGTGAATGATGATAAAAGTGTTTCTTCTTTTTGGGTCACCCTGCCTTGGTGAGAAACGGTCGATGTGTAAATAAAATTATTACTACTACTACTACTACTGCTACTGCTACTACTACTACTACTACTACTACTACTTATACTACTACTACTACTACCACCACCCTACCACCACTGCTGTCCCCAACCCCCACCTTCCACCATCCTTCCCCATCCCCCACTTCCCACCTCCTCGTTTCCTCTTCCTCACCGTCTCGCCTCCTTTCTTCCTAGACATCTCTTTCTCTCCTCCTTAAACCTTCCTTTCTCCCATATCCCCTCCCCTTCTTCCGTTCTCCCCCTCATCCTTAACACCTGTCTTCTTCACCATCACCCCTTAACTTCCCCCTTCCCCTCCATCCTTCTTTCCCCTCATCTAGTATCCCTGGTATGCTTCACTAGGCTCTTGGTATTCATGCAGTGTGATCATGATGTACGTGTCCCCAAAACTGCGTATCGGTAAAGTTTTTATTTAAAGTCGCTCCGGGTGCAGTTAGAAGTGCCAACTTTGATGGTGATCCTGTGCCAGTGTGCCATTAACAGTCCCGCTTTCCTTTCCTCTTTCAGTTTCATTATAATTTGGTTTACCTTAGAAAGATACGTAAACGAACACTAGAAAATATTTATTAGAAAACGTTTCTGTCCTGGGACCTTGATCACTGGGACCGTGAGCAAGGTCCCAGGACCGAAACGTTGTTTATGAAATATGTCCTAGTGTTTGTTTACGTGTCTTTCTAAACCAACCTGTTGTTATTTATTACCAAGGTTTATACCATAATTTGGTATCCCCGACGGGGATACCATGAAGTTTTTTTCCCCTACCTCCAGGATTTTCGTTCATAATTTAAGAACGATTCACCAGATCGGCTACAAATTTTCTATTGTACTGTAACTTTGAAATGGTTTCTATTGATCATTCCCCACATTAATCATTCCCGGATTTAGTTTCCTTGAAGTACCTTGAGAGCGACTATTCTAATCGGCTTCAAACTTTCCACACTGGTGTATCCAACCAGGAAAACAGTTCACATTGTTACTGGAGCGAGTTAGTTTCAATATGCCAAGTTTATTTTTAAAATAGTGAACAATTATCTTTCGTAAAATTACATATGTACGCTGCTTGTGAAGATCATTGTTTAAAGCTCGTACTGATGGCACACTCCAGAGAAGTTTAGTCTCACTCTTTAAATTTACTGATTTCCTAACGTGGAATCGTTGGATTCCGAGCAATAACAAGAATGTGTCTTCTGGTCGACTTCAGATCTTCAGTGATTGTGGCTGTACTGAAACAATCACATTGGTTTTCAGTTGCGTAAAGTTTAAGGTCATTGTTTTTTTAAAACAAATTGGTTTTTGTGCAGCAGTGAATGTAGAGCGACTTTTCTAGGTGGCTGGTGTGTCTTATTGACAAACACTTTCGGGTTAACCTTGGGTAGTTTAGATGCTCATCTGCCAAAATTACTGAGTTGTGAAAACTGAAATATACGTTTCCATGTAATAATTTGTGAAAGCCTCGTTCGATCAGCTTCGAACCTTCAGTG
This sequence comes from Cherax destructor, assembly GCA_009830355.1. Taxonomy (NCBI): domain Eukaryota; kingdom Metazoa; phylum Arthropoda; class Malacostraca; order Decapoda; family Parastacidae; genus Cherax; species Cherax destructor. Next base: position 21,751 of record WNWK01020265.1, on the reverse strand, counting down.
TTGAGGTTTGTTATTCAGAGGAAACTTAGGGAAGTCACCGAGATGTGCAGCTGCTAATGCAAGCAATTTTACTTTATATCCTCCGCCGTCTTGCCAGCTATCTCACAAGGCCTATTCAAATACCAGTTATTACATAAATTTTTTTCTAATAGGATTGCAAAGAACTTCAAATAGAATATAACCGGAAAAATAAAACAGAGAAATATTGAGAGACTGCGTTTTTAAATTTTCGATTTTTTTTTTTTTGAGCCGTATTTCCTAAGGTTTTATTCCAGAGCCGGCACTCACACTCATATACAGTTTTGTCTTTATCCTTGCTAGAATTCTTTTTTGTAACTAGAGAACGCTTCACCTGATCGGGTTCAAATTTTCAATACTTGTATATTGTAACTATGCAAAGGTCCATGGAGCTATTGGAATGTGCAGAGGGCCTTCTGTCAACTCAAAACAGACGATTCCCATTTTCGATTTCCGTCCAGTAACTTGTAATTGTTATTGTAGTGCTGGTGCCAATTTGCTGTTTTTACTTCTAAAATGGTAAACATTTTTATCTATAGAATATCTTTGGTATGTCTCAACAACTTCACTCTTAAATACAGTCATGGTAATTTTGTGTGTTAAGGCTGTGTTTGTTAAAATGTGACAGTGTTTTAAAGTTGAAAAATGTTGGGTTCTGTGTGATAACTGGGGAACGCATCGTTTGATCGGTTTCAAACTTTTAATTCTCGTGTATTTTTCTCAACGGAACCTTTCATTGATTTCGAGTTCTGTAGTTTTAATTTTCCTATTTTATTAAACAAATTAGTTTCTATGTAGTAAGTGGAGAATGCTTCTTTGACTATTTTCAACTGTTTTTCTTGCAGTGCAGATGACAATTTTCCAGTCGTATTGAAGAAATGGAAAAACTGAAAGACTGGTTTTCCTGTAATAATTTGTGAAAGTCTCATTCGATCGGCTTCAAACCTTCACCGCTGACAATTTGAGAATGTAACTTCTGAGCAGCTTCAAACTTAGTCATTAACTATAGAATTCAAACTTAGTCGAAAACTATGGAATGTCTCTTCTGATTGGCTTAAAACTCTTATAAATGTCATATTATATTAAGTGTAAGGTTCCAGATGGTTTTGCTATTTTTATTGAGGAAAAAAGGATATTAGCTTCCATGTGGTAACCTGTGAATGACTCTGCCGAGCGGCTTCAAATCTTCACTGCTCATATTTGACTGCATGAGAAACTTGTGTTTCAACCTGTACTATTATTAATTATTATTATTATTATTATTATTAGTATTATTATTATTATTATTATTATTATTATTATTAGTATTATTATTATTATTATTGTTTTATTATTATTATTATTATTATTGTTTTATTATTATTATTATTATTATTATTATTATTATTATTATTATTATTATTATATTTATTATTATTATTATTATTATTATTATTATTATTATTATTATTATTATTATTATTATTATTATTTTATTATTATTATTATTATTATTATTATTATTAGTTATTATTATTATTATTATATTAGTTTTATTATTATTATTATTATTATTATTATTATTATTATTATTATTATTATAAGTTTTATTATTATTATTATTATTATTATTATTATTATTATTATTATTATTATTATTATTATTATTATTTATAATTGTGTTCAGTGAACAGTTAGAGAGAGAGAGAGAGAGAGAGAGAGAGAGAAGCTATTGAAGTGAGACTGTACAACAGTAACTTATATAATGACGTTTGTATTTCATTGCCACTGCAGAGTGGTTTAAGACCTTCGTACGCCTTAGGCACAATAGCCCTCGTGTAGCCATACACCTTCACTTCACAAAATTTCATATAAGCCCTAAAGTTCTGTAGGACCTAGGCACTGTGCCTGTGACACATGGACACTACGACCCTGTTACACATTCACACATTTGATTTTCATAGCCAAAGTAATTTACGGACGTTGATTAAGTGGAAGAGCTGCTTATGGTGCTGTAACAGTTGTCATTTGCCGATGACACGGTATTTTTTTTCTTGGGATGGGGGCGGGGGAGATTCTGAAGAGAAATTGCAAACTGAAAAATGGTATGGTGATGCCTACATAATGTGGAGAAAAAAACTTATGTAGGGTTCAGGACATTTATTCGTCTGGACTGAAGAATATATGAACATAAAAAAGAAGAAACACTGCCTACTGGCCCATGCGAGGCACGTCAGTCCTACCGGTTTAAGCCAATGCCCTAACCTAGTCACGTCAGGTCACATTCACTTAAGGATGAAGCACGGTATCTGACCTAGTAACACAAGCTAGTCAGGTCCAACTCACACCCACTCATACCCACTCATGTATTTATCTAACCTATTTTTAAAACTACACAATGTCTTAGCTTCTATGACGGTCCTCGGGAGTTTGTTCCACTCATTCACAACTCTATTATCAAACCAGTGCTTTCCTATATCCTTCCTCAATCTGTCTAGGCTAGATATTTTTAGCAAGATATTTACATTCCTTTCATTTATTCCTGCTTTCCATTTATACTCCTCAATCATATCCCCCTCCCCCCAATTCTACGCCTTTCTAGAGAGTGCAGATTCAGGGCCCTCAGTCTATCCTCATAGGGAAGATTTCTGATATATGGAATCAACTTTGTCATCCTCCTTTATACGTTTTCCAGTGCATTTGTATCCATTCTGTAATACGGTGACCAGAACTGTGCAGCATGATCTAAATGAGGCCTAACCAACGATATATAGAGTTGAAGAACAACCTGAGGACTTCTATTATTTATCCTTCTTGATATGAAGCAAAGGATTCTGTTAGCTTTATTGCGAACACTTATGCACTGTTGTCTTGGTTTCAGATTACTGCTAACCAGAACACCTAAATTCTTTTCGCAATCAGTAATATTAAGATCTACATTATTTAGTTTATATGTGGCATAGTTATTTTTCTGTCCAATGTTTAGAACTTTGCATTTGTCTATATTAAACTGCATCTGCCACTTCTCCGACCACTGCATCAGTCTATTCAAATCATCCTGGAGTGCTCTAATGTCCTCATTAGAATGAATTGGAAGGCCTATTTTGGTGTCATCGGCAAATTTGCTTATGTTGCTATTTTTTCCCTCATCTGTGTCGTTTATGTAAATTGTGAACAACAAGTTGCATAACACTGACCCATGTGGAACACCGCCTGTGACGTGCCCCCATTCTGATTTCTCCCCATTTATGCAAACTCTCTGATGCCTATTTGTCAACCATGCCTCTCACCCAGGAAAAAATTCTGAGTCATATTCGTGTGCTAAGTTTCCTCAATAGCCTCTGATGTGTAACTCTATCAAGCCTTACTGATCCTTATACTACAATATCAATTCATTCATGATTACCTCAAATACCTTAGTGAGAAAGTTAATGCAATTCAAAGACAAGAACGCCCCTTAGTAAAACCGTGTGAGTTCATTAATCAATTTTGCCTTTCATAGGCTACGAATTGCCAGTATTTATTGATTCCGTAAATTTCACAAAGGAGGTAAGGTTCATTGTCGATAGTTAAAGCCTAAGGACATGTCACCTGCTTTGTAATAGGTTTACTCTGCCATTTTCACTTGTCTGCCTATGCCAGTTTGTAGTGATATATTGAAAGACTTACCAAAGGTATAAGTTCCACTACATTCCTTTAAACCCTTCAAACAGTTAATCAGGCTTGATTTTTAGGAAGTCATCAAAGCCTTACTATTCCTAGACTCATACTATTTTATAGTAAACCTCAATAGGAGCTAGTCACTCGTTGCCCTCTATTATCTCTCTTTGTTTGTTGAACAATTGCTTTGCCTTTACTAGCAACTTTATTTTGAATATTGTCTTTTAAACATATCCCTGGTTTATTTTGGTAATATCAACTGTTTTCAACCCTAATACTGCAGCCTGATTGTTTCCCACAAACACCCATACCTCTATAATCTATCAGTTTAAAGTCCTTGACAAGTCATCAATGACCCTCTCAATCGAATTGACTAATGCAACCACTCCAGCCCCAGAGAGATGAACCCCATCCCTTGCATACACATCACGTTAACCATAGAATTTGTCCCAGTTATCAATGAATGGAATTGCAAGTTCCTTGCAGTACCTGTCTAGCCAGCAATTTATACCAATTGCCCTAGACATCCATTCATTGCCCACTCCCTTTCTAGGCAAAATGCTACATATGATTGGGATCCCTCCGTTCGACCTTACTACTTCTATGGCTGACCTATACTTATCCAGCAGCTCCTGTCTTCTGCCCTTCCCAATGTCATTACCACCAGCACTAAGACAGATAATGGGCTTGTTCCCATTACCTGACATAATATTATCCAACCTGCTGACTATGTCACCAACACCAGTTCCTGGGAGGCACACCCTCTGTCTGACCTTCCTGTCTCTGTTACAAAAATCACGGTCCATATACTTTACCTGAGAGTCTCCCACAATCAGAAAATTTTTATCTTGATTAGCAGGGGAGTCAGTGGTACCTTTAACCTCAGAAGCCGCTGGTGGCGAAAAGTTTCCTCTAATAAATGTCCTGAACTCTATATAAGTGTCTTTTTCCACACGGAAACTACAAAGGTTGGTGAACAAATGTGGGTGAATATGTCAAGGAAGATAACCTAAAGTGAACATAGAAAAAAGCAAAGTGACGAGAATAAACAAAAAAATCTAAAAGTTTTGACACTATAGTTTGCTATTAGATGTATCTTTGCCCCGGTTATCACTGGTTGACGTGCCTCTCCTGCTTCTTCCTCACAGATACCCTCCCCGTCCTCAAGTACCGGTTCATCGAGCAGACGCTGCAACCAGGACCTTCAGTGAGCCTGAAGTGTATCGCCTCTGGGAGTCCCACTCCTTCAGTGACATGGACGCTAGACGGCTTTCCTGTCAAGCACTCCGACAGGTGAGGGAGAGAGGGGAGGAGAGGGAGAGAGAGAGAGAGAGAGAGAGAGAGAGAGAGAGAGAGAGAGAGAGAGAGAGAGAGAGAGAGAGAGAGAAAGAGAGAAATGATCCTCATAATGTAATCTCTAACACTAGTATGAAGATGAGATAAAAATACATATCATTTCTATGACTGGTGTTAGGATGAGATAAAGATACTCATCATTACTATGACTTATCTTAGGATGAGATAAAGATACTCATCATTACATATGGGAATCTTTATTGAAGAAACGTTTCGCCACACAGTGGCTTCATCAGTACATACAAAGGAGAATGGTGAAGAACAGGAGGAGTTTGAGGTAATCAGTCCCTCAGTCTTGAGACGATGTAATCAATCCATCAATCTTGAAAAGAATACAGCATATGTGAGAAGAAGTGGCTTTATTGAAAAGAATATAGCTTATGGACTGATGAAGCCACTGTGTGGCGAAACGTTTCCTCAGTAAAGATTCCCATATGTTGCATAAGTGTCTTAATCTTCAACTTGACGATTTTAAACCATTTATCACATTATTACTATGACTTATCTTAGGATGAGATAAAGATACTCATTACTATGACTGTTGTTAGGAAGAGATAAAGATACTCATCATTACTATGAATGTTGTTAGGATGAGATAAAGATACTCATCATTACTATGAATGTTGTTAGGATGAGATAAAGATACTCATCATTACTATGAATGTTGTTAGGAAGAGATAAAGATACTCATCATTAATATGAATGTTGTTAGGATGAGATAAAGATACTCATCATTACTATGAATGTTATTAGGATGAGATAAAGATACTCATCATTACTTTGAATGTTGTTAGGATGAGATAAAGATACTCATCATTACTATGAATTTTATTAGGATGAGATAAAGATACTCATCATTACTATGAATGTTGTTAGGATGAGATAAAGATACTCATCATTACTATGAATGTTGTTAGGATGAGATAAAGATACTCATCATTACTATGAATGTTGTTAGGATGAGATAAAGATACTCACCATTACTATGACTGGTGTTAGGATGAGATAAAGATACTCATCATTACTATGACTGGTGTTAGGATGAGATCAAAATACTCACCATTACTATGTCTGGTGTTAGGATGAGAAAAAGATACTCACCATTACTATGACTATTTTTAAGATGAAATAAATATACTCATCATTACTATGTTGTTAGGATGAGATAAACATACTCATCATTAATACGACTATTGTTAGGATGAGATAAAGATACTCATCATTACTATGTGTGTTAGGATGAGATAAACATACTCATCATTAATACGACTATTGCTATAATGAGATAAAGATACTCATCATTACTATGACTGGTGTTAGGATGAGATAAACATACTCATCATTAATACGACTATTGTTAGGATGAGATAAAGATACTCATCATTACTATGACTGGTGTTAGGATGAGATAAAGATACTCATCATTACTATGACTGGTGTTAGGATGAGATAAAGATACTCATCATTACTATGACTTGTGTTGGGATGAGATAAAGATACTCATCATTACTATGACTGGTGTTAGGATGAGATAAAGATACTCATCATTAATACGACTATTGTTAGGATGAGATAAAGATACTCATCATTACTATGACTGGTGTTAGGATGAGATAAACATACTCATCATTAATACGACTATTGTTAGGATGAGATAAAGATACTCATCATTACTATGACTGGTGTTAGGATGAGATAAAGATACTCATCATTACTATGACTGGTGTTAGGATGAGATAAAGATACTCATCATTACTATGACTGGTGTTAGGATGAGATAAAGATACTCATCCTTACTATGACTGGTGTTAGGATGAGATAAAGATACTCATCATTACTATGACTGGTGTTAGGATGAGATAAAGATACTCATCATTAATACGACTATTGTTAGAATGAGATAAAGATACTCATCATTACTATGCCTGGTGTTAGGATGAGATAAAGATACTCATCATTACTATGACTTGTGTTAGGATGAGATAAAGATACTCATCATTACTATGACTTGTGTTAGGATGAGATAAAGATACTCATCATTACTATGACTTGTGTTAGGATGAGATAAAGATACGCATCATTACTATGACTTGTGTTAGGATGAGATAAAGATACTCATCATTACTATGACTTGTGTTAGGATGAGATAAAGATACTCATCATTACTATGACTGGTGTTAGGATGAGATAAACATACTCATCATTAATACGACTATTGTTAGGATGAGATAAAGATACTCATCATTACTATGACTGGTGTTAGGATGAGATAAAGATACTCATCATTACTATGACTGGTGTTAGGATGAGATAAAGATACTCATCATTACTATGACTGGTGTTAGGATGAGATAAAGATACTCATCATTACTATGACTGGTGTTAGGATGAGATAAAGATACTCATCATTACTATGACTTGTGTTAGGATGAGATAAAGATACTCATCATTACTATGACTTGTGTTAGGATGAGATAAAGATACGCATCATTACTATGACTTGTGTTAGGATGAGATAAAGATACTCATCATTACTATGACTTGTGTTAGGATGAGATAAAGATACTCATCATTACTATGACTGGTGTTAGGATGAGATAAACATACTCATCATTAATACGACTATTGTTAGGATGAGATAAAGATACTCATCATTACTATGACTGGTGTTAGGATGAGATAAAGATACTCATCATTACTATGACTGGTGTTAGGATGAGATAAAGATACTCATCATTACTATGACTGGTGTTAGGATGAGATAAAGATACTCATCATTACTATGACTGGTGTTAGGATGAGATAAAGATACTCATCATTAATACGACTATTGTTAGGATGAGATAAAGATACTCATCATTACTATGACTTGTGTAAGGATGAGATAAAGATACTCATCATTACTATGACTTGTGTTAGGATGAGATAAAGATACTCATCATTACTATGACTTGTGTTAGGATGAGATAAAGATACTCATCATTACTATGACTTGTGTTAGGATGAGATAAAGATACTCATCATTACTATGACTTGTGTTAGGATGAGATAAAGATACTCATCATTACTATGACTGGTGTTAGGATGAGATAGAGATACTCGACATTCAGCAACGTTACATATGTCTTCAAGTGACACTAGACTCTGCAATGACTATTAAGAATCACAGAACTACATGTTAAACCTTGCAAGAAAGAACCACCAGGAAAGCGTGTAGTTGACCTTGATGTGGAGCCCCAGCCTTGCCAGGCACATACACACACTCGAGAAATATTCAATGGTTTGCAACCCAGACTAGTTCCTGAGCTGAGAGGAGAATACCTGAAGGAAATCGTCAAGATGTATCTCCTACATGAAGGTTGAAAAACTCTGTATGAGCAAAAGTTGACTCACAAAATCGATTGCAAATAAACCACGGAACGGGTGGAGTCTGAACCGTATTGAGAGTGAGTCTAAAACTCCAGGCCAGTGCGTTAGCCATAGGTTCAGACCCCACCCGTTCTGTGGTTTGACTCACAGAAGCAAGTATGTTGCATTTTTAGAACGTAAGAGCACAAGAAAGGAGCACTGCAGCAAGCCTACTGGTCCATACAAGGTTTTATCTTCAGTGACGCTACTCGACAGTTTGTTCCACTCTTCCACAAATTCTTGTTACCAAATCGATGCTTTCCTATTATCTGTTTTATTTGCTCCAAATTGTAGTTGTCATCCGCACACATCAAGACTAGACATATGATATTAGCACAGCCTTCAACACTTGACATGTCGATAGCCATTCAGTTATTCATAAGGTACACAAACTCTCCATCTGGCCCTCCATAACCAGAAGAGGATATACCACAAGACGGGCCAGAAGAAACATATACCACAAGACGGACCAGAAGGAAGATATACCACAAGACGGACCAGAAGGAAGATATACCACAAGATGGGCCAGAAGAAAGATATACCACAAGACGGACCAGAAGAAAGTTATACCACAAGACAGGCCAGAAGAAAGATATACCACAAGACGGGCCAGAAGAAAGATATACCACAAGACGGGCCAGAAGAAAGATATACCACAAGACGGACCAGAAGGAAGATATACCACAAGACGGGCCAGAAGAAAGATATACCACAACACGGGACAGAAGAAAGATATACCACAAGACGGGCCAGAAGAAAGATATACCACAAGACGGGCCAGAAGAAAGATATACCACAAGACGGGCCAGAAGAGGATATACCACAAGACGGGCCAGAAGAAAGATATACCACAAGACGGGCCAGAAGAAAGATATACCACAAGACGGGCAAGAAGGAAGATATACCACAAGACGGCCAGAAGAAAGATATAGCACAAGACGGGCAAGAAGGAAGATATACCACAAGACGGGCAAGAAGGAAGATATACCACAAGACGGGCAAGAAGGAAGATATACCACAAGACGGGCAAGAAGAAAGATATACCACAAGACGGGCAAGAAGGAAGATATACCACAAGACGGGCAAGAAGAAAGATATACCACAAGATGGGCCAGAAGAAAGATATACCACAACACGGGACAGAAGAAAGATATACCACAACACGGGACAGAAGAAAGTTATACCACAAGACGGGACAGAAGAAAGATATACCACAACACGGGACAGAAGAAAGATATACCACAACACGGGACAGAAGAAAGATATACCACAAGACGGGCCAGAAGGAAGATATACCACAAGACGGGCAAGAAGAAAGATATACCACAAGACGGGACAGAAGAAAGATATACCACAAGACGGGCCAGAAGGAAGATATACCACAAGACGGGCCAGAAGAAAGATATACCACAAGACGGGACAGAAGAAAGATATACCACAAGACAGGCCAGAAGGAAGATATACCACAAGACAGGCCAGAAGAAAGATATACCACAAGACGGGACAGAAGAAAGATATACCACAAGACAGGCCAGAAGGAAGATATACCACAAGACGGGCCAGAAGAAAGATATACCACAAGACGGGGCAGAAGGAAGATATACCATAAGATGGGCCAGAAGAAAGATATACCACAAGACGAGCCAGAAGAAAGATATACCACAAGACGGGCCAAAAGAAAGATATACCACAAGACGGGCAGTAAACTTCTTTGCTTACACTTCTCTCAGAGACATCGATCTATCAGCCATCATGTGGTTTATGTCTGAATCGCATTTGTAATAAATACAGCTAATAGACAGCTAATGGAATCTCGGCAACAAATTGAGCCTTGTATCTCGGAGTATAATTTTCTTAAGTAAAATGAAAAATCATTGAGAAATAATGAATTAAGTTTGGGGTGGTATTTCGTGTACCTGAAGGAACTTACCTGTGTTACCTGGTGGACTGGTATCTCGTGTACCTGAAGGAACTTACCTGTGTTACCTGGTGGACTGGTATCTCGTGTACCTGAAGTAACTTACCTGTGTTACCTGATGGACTGGTATTTCGTGTACCTGAAGGAACTTACCTGTGTTACCTGGTGGACTGGTATCTTGTGTACCTGAAGGAACTTACCTGTGTTACCTGGTGGACTGGTATCTTGTGTACCTGAAGGAACTTAGCTGTGTTACCTGATGGACTGGTATCTCGTGTACCTAGAAGAACTTACCTGTGTTACCTAGTGGACTGGGATCTCGTGTACCTAAAGGAACTTACCTGTGTTACCTGGTGGACTGATATCTCGTGTACCTGGAGGAACTTACCTGTGTTACCTGGTGGACTGGTATCTCGTGTACCTGGAGGAACTTTCCTGTGTTACCTGGTATACTGGTATCTCGTGTACCTGGAGGAACTTACCTGTGTTACCTAGTAGACTTGTATCTCTTGTACCTGGAGTAACTTACCTGTGTTACTTGGTGTACTGGTATCTCGTGTACCTGGAGGAACTTACCTGTGTTACCTGGTGGACTGGTATCTAGTGTACCTAGAGGAACTTACCTGTGTTACCTGGTGAACTGGTATCTCGTGTACCTGGAGGAACTTACCTGTGTTACCTGGTGGACTGGTATCTCGTGTACCTGGAGGAACTTACCTGTGTTACCTGGTGGACTGGTGTCTAGTGTACCTGGAGGAACTTACCTGTGTTACCTGGTGGACTGGTATCTCGTGTATCTGGAGTAACTTTCCAGTGTTACCTGGTATACTGGTATCTCGTGTACCTGGTGGAACTTACCTGTGTTACCTAGTGGACTTGTATCTCTTGTACCTGAAGGAACTTACCTGTGTTACCTGGTGGACTGATATCTCGTGTACCTGGAGGAACTTACCTGTGTTACCTTGTTACCTGGTGGACTGGTATCTCGTGTACCTGGAGGAACTTACCTGTGTTACCTTGTTACCTGGTGGACTGGTATCTCGTGTACCTGAAGGAACTTACCTGTGTTACCTGGTGGACTGGTATCTCGTGTACCTGTAGGAACTTACCTGTGTTACCTGGTGGACTGATATCTAGTGTACCTGGAGGAACTTACCTGTGTGACCTGGTGGACTGGTATCTCGTGTACCTGGAGGAACTTACCTTTGTTACCTGGTGGACTGATATCTCGTGTACCTGGAGGAACTTACCTGTGTTACCTGGTGGACTGGTATCTCGTGTACCTGGAGGAACTTTCCTGTGTTACCTGGTATACTGGTATCTCGTGTACCTGGAGGAACTTACCTGTGTTACCTAGTGGACTTGTATCTCTTGTACCTGGAAGAACTTACCTGTGTTACCTGGTGGACTGGTATCTCGTGTACCTGGAGGAACTTACCTGTGTTACCTGGTGGACTGGTGTCTAGTGTACCTGGAGGAACTTACCTGTGTTACCTGGTGGACTGGTATCTCGTGTATCTGGAGGAACTTTCCTGTGTTACCTGGTATACTGGTATCTCGTGTACCTGGAGGAACTTACCTGTGTTACCTAGTGGACTTGTATCTCTTGTACCTGGAGGAACTTACCTGTGTTACCTGGTGGACTGGTATTTCGTGTACCTGGAGGAACTTACCTGTGTTTCCTTGTTACCTGGTGGACTGGCATCTCGTGTACCTGGAGGAACTTACCTGTGTTACCTTGTTACCTGGTGGACTGGTATCTCGTGTACCTGAAGGAACTTACCTGTGTTACCTGGTGAACTGGTATCTCGTGTACCTGGAGGAACTTACCTGTGTTACCTGGTGGACTGGTATCTCGTGTACCTGGAGGAACATACATGTGTTACCTGGTGGACTGGTATCTAGTGTACCTGGAGGAACTTACCTGTGTGACCTGGTGGACTGGTATCTCGTGTACCTGGAGGAACTTACCTGTGTTACCTGGTGGACTGATATCTCGTGTACCTAAAGGAACTTACCTGTGTTACCTGGTGGACTGGTATCTCGTGTACCTGGAGGAACTTTCCTGTGTTACCTGGTATACTGGTATCTCGTGTACCTGGAGGAACTTACCTGTGTTACCTAGTGGACTTGTATCTCTTGTACCTGGAAGAACTTACCTGTGTTACCTGGTGGACTGGTATCTCGTGTACCTAGAGGAACTTACCTGTGTTACCTGGTGGACTGGTATCTAGTGTACCTAGAGGAACTTACCTGTGTTACCTGGTGAACTGGTATCTCGTGTACCTGGAGGAACTTACCTGTGTTACCTGGTGGACTGGTATCTCGTGTACCTGGAGGAACTTACCTGTGTTACCTGGTGGACTGGTGTCTAGTGTACCTGGAGGAACTTACATGTGTTACCTGGTGGACTGGTATCTCGTGTACCTGGAGGAACTTTCCTGTGTTACCTGGTATACTGGTATCTCGTGTACCTGGAGGAACTTACCTGTGTTACCTAGTGGACTTGTATCTCTTGTACCTGGAGGAACTTACCTGTGTTACCTGGTGGACTGGTATCTCGTGTACCTGGAGGAACTTACCCGTGTTACCTTGTTACCTGGTGGACTGGTATCTCGTGTACCTGGAGGAACTTACCTGTGTTATCTTGTTACCTGGTGGACTGGTATCTCGTGTACCTGAAGAAACTTACCTGTGTTATCTGGTGAACTGATATCTCGTGTACCTGGAGGAACTTACCTGTGTTACCTGGTGGACTGGTATCTCGTGTACCTGGAGGAACTTACCTGTGTTACCTGGTGGACTGGTATCTAGTGTACCTGGAGGAACTTACCTGTGTTACCTGGTGGACTGGTATCTCGTGTACCTGGAGGAACTTTCCTGTGTTACCTAGTGGACTGGTATCTCGTGTACCCGGAGGAACTTACCTGTGTTACCTAGTGGACTTGTATCTCGTGTACCTGGAGGAACTTACCTGTGTTACCTGGTGGACTGGTATCTCGTGTACCTGGAGGAACTTCCCTGTGTTACCTGGTGGACTGTTATCTCGTGTACCTGGAGGAACTTACCTGTGTTACCTTGTTACCTGGTCGACTGGTATCTCGTGTACCTGGAGGAACTTATCTGTTTTACCTTGTCACCTGGTGCACTGGTATCTCGTGTACCTGGAGGAACTTACCTGTGTTACCTTGTTACCTGGTGGACTGGTATCTCGTGTACCTGGAGGAACTTACCTGTTTTACCTTGTTACCTGGTGGACTGGTATCTCGTGTACCTGGAGGAACTTACCTGTGTTACCTTGTTACCTGGTGGACTGGTATCTCGTGTACCTGGAGGAGCTTACCTGTGTTACCTTGTTACCTGGTGGACTGGTATCTCGTGTACCTGGAGGAACTTACCTGTGTTACCTTGTTACCTGGTGGACTGGTATCTCGTGTACCTGGAGGAACTTACCTGTGTTACCTTGTTACCTGGTGGACTGGTATCTCGTGTACCTGGAGGAACTTACCTGTGTTACCTTGTTACCTGGTGGACTGTATCTCGTGTACCTGGAGGACTTACCTGTGTTACCTGTACTGGTGGACTGGTATCTCGTGTACCTGGAGGAACTTACCTGTGTTACCTGGTGGACTGGTATCTCGTGTACCTGGAGGAACTTACCTGTGTTACCTGGTGGACTGGTATCTCGTGTACCTGGAGGAACTTACCTGTGTTACCTGGTGGACTGGTATCTCGTGTACCTGGAGGAACTTACCTGTGTTACCTGGTGGACTGGTATCTCGTGTACCTGGAGGAGCTTACCTGTGTTACCTTGTTACCTGGTGGACTGGTATCTCGTGTACCTGGAGGAGCTTACCTGTGTTACCTTGTTACCTGGTGGACTGGTATCTCGTGTACCTGGAGGAGCTTACCTGTGTTACCTGGTGGACTGGTATCTCGTGTACCTGGAGGAACTTAGGAACTCACTTACATTAAATAATTTCATGATTTTCTAAATCAAATATTTCTTGTTAAACTTATGATATCGCCTCCTCCTCTTGCTTCTATTCTGCTCCTTCTTTTCCCATTCTTCTTCCTTCCCCTCCTCCTGCTCTTCCTCCCCTTCCCTTACTTTCCCTTATTCCTCTTCCCTGACCTCATCTCCTCCTCTTACCTGTCCTCCTCCTGTTACCTGTCCTCCTCCTGTTTCCTGTCCTCCTCCTGTTACCTGTCCTCCTCCTGTTTCCTGTCCTCCTCCTCCTCGTCTTACTCCTCTTCTCCTACCTTTTCCTCTTAACTTCTCTTCCCTTACCTCCTAATCCTCACTCTTCGTCGCCTTGGTTTTTTTCCATTTCCCCTTTTCTCTGACTCTCTTTCGTATTTTTTTCATATTATTTGCTCTTGCTTTCTATTTTTTTCATCTTTCACCTTCCTTTCTCTCTCTTCTCTCTCTCTCTCTCTCTCTCTCTCTCTCTCTCTCTCTCTCTCTCTCTCTCTCTCTCTCTCTCTGCCTTCCACCCACTCTTTTTCCTACTAATCCTGGCTTCCTCCTTCCCCTTCCTTTTGCTCCTGGCTTTTCTCTTTCATTCTTTCTTCTTCTTGTTTTTTTCCTATTCATATTGACACCTGGCTTTTCCCTTTTATTCTCACCTGTTCTTTTTTTCCCTTTATTTACCCATGTTCATGATTTTCCCTTTAATTCGTGTACTTGTCTTTCCCTTTTATTGTTGTTCTTGGCTTTTCCTCTTTATTCACTTTTTTTCTTGGTTTTCCCCTTTTATTCACACTTTCTTGGCTTCCCGTTCCTTTTCTCTCTTGATTCTGGCTTATTCCCCTGGCCTGCTTCTTGCTCTCTCCTTTTACTCCTCTTGCCCCTGGCTCTTCTCTTACCCCCTCGCTTTCCTCTTGTCCCTGGTTTCCTCTTGTCCCTGGCTTTCCTCTTGCCCCTGGCTTTCCTCTTACACCCAGGCTTTTCTCTTGCTCCTGGCTTTTCTCTTGCCTCTGGCTTTCCTCTTGCAGCTGGCTTTCCTCTTGTCCCTGGCTTTCCTCTTGCCCCTGGCTTTCCTCTTACACCCAGGCTTTCTTCTTGTCCCTGGCTTTCCTCTTGCCCTTGGCTTTCATCTTACCCCCAGGCTTTCCTCTTGCCCCTGGATTTTCTCTTTCTCCTGGCTTTCCTCTTGCCTCTGGCTTTCCTCTTGCACCTGGCTTTCCTCTTGTCCCTGGCTTTCCTCTTGTCCCTGGCTTTCCTCTTGCCCCTGGCTTTCCTCTTACCCCAGGCTTTTCTCTTGCCCCTGGCTTTTCTCTTGCTCCTGGCTTTTCTCTTGCCTCTGGCTTTCCTCTTGCACCTGGTTTTCCTCTTGTCCCTGGCTTTCCTCTTGCTCCTGGCTTTCCTCCTGCCCTTGGCTTTCTTCTTACCCCCAGGCTTTCCTCTTGCCCCTGGCTTTCCTCTTGTCCCTGGCTTTCCTCTTGTTCCTGGCTTTCCTCTTGTCCCTGGCTTTCCTCTTGTTCCTGGCTTTCCTCTTGCCCCTGGCTTTCCTCTTGTTCCTGGCTTTCCTCTTGTCCCTGGCTTTCCTCTTGTCCCTGGCTTTCCTCTTGCCCCTGGCTTTCCTCTTGCCCATGACTTCCCGTCACTTGCAGGCTGGTGCTGGGACAGTACGTCAGCGTGGACGGGGACGTCATCTCACACGTCAATGTCAGTAACGTTGCGTCAGTGGACGGCGGCTTGTACCGCTGCTCCGCCACCAACACCGTCGGTACAGTGGACCACGCTGCCAGGCTCAATGTTTACGGTAAGAGAGAGAGAGAGAGAGAGAGAGAGAGAGAGAGAGAGAGAGAGAGAGGAGAGGAGAGAGAGAGAGAGAGAGAGAGAGAGAGGAGAGAGAGAGAGAGAGAGAGAGAGAGAGAGAGAGAGAGAGAGAGAAGAGAGAGAGAGAGAGGGAGAGAGAGAGAGAGTTGGGTGGGGGTAGTGGGAGGGGGAGGAGATTAAACAGAAACAAAGACATAAGAGTTTGAGAAGGGAAACAGTGGATTATTAAGAAATATTCACAGGAAAGCGTTAAATTCGTAGGGGTCACACAGAGCCTGTGGAGTAGGTGGCTTCAATACCTTTGAGTAAGAGCTCGTTACCAACACCAAGAGACGGGGTGGCAGGGAAAAGAGAGAGAGAGAGAGAGAGAGAGAGAGAGAGAGAGAGAGAGAGAGAGAGAGAGAGAGACTGAAAGAGAGAGACAGATTCAAGAGGTGGCGAAGAGGTTAGAGAAGAAAAGGGAGAAAAGTACAAAAAAAATAGAGGGGAAACAGTTGGGAATATATTATAAGGAGAAAATAGAAGTGAACAACAGAGGAAGACAACAGGTGAATGTAACGGAGGAATAAAACAGAATAGGCCAACAGAAGAAGGTAGCAGAAGAGAACAACAGGTGAAGAGATAAAGAGAGATAACGTACAGGAAAAATAGAAGAGACTGAAAAGAAGGTAAGAGAATAAGAAAGGAAAAGGTAGAATTAGTGAGAAAGTAAGAAATGTGGAAGACTGATACGGAAGGGAGAACAAAAAGTGCATGGCAGGAATGCTAGTGATATAAGGAAGGAAAACAACAAAATTGGAAGGAAATGGAAGGAACAAGAAACAAGAGAGAAAATATAGCGAAGGAAGAAAAACTGGGAAGAACAAAAGAGAAAGGGTAGGGAAGGAACAGAGAAAACGTACATGATGGGAAAGTGGAAAATCTTATTTAATAAATTATTATAAATAAGATAACAGGACGAGAGAGAAAGGAAATGGAGTGAAAAAAAAAAACGAATAAAAATTAGAAGTAATACGAAGAAATACTTAATGCCAGATGGGAAAAAAGGAGAGGGGGTCTCTCTGGAGGTTGTTTTGGAGGGGTTAGCGCCCCCGCGCCACGGTCCTTGACCAGATGGGGAAGTACGTGACTATATTTCATGTTATCTAGATTTATATGGTTTTATTTTCTACATTAGTAATGTTTATCTTGCATATTTTAATGTAAGTGATGTATATTGGGTAGTTTAGTAACGTATTCTAACTCACCAACGTTTTATATTTTGCTTAGAATTAGTCTTAGTGTTGCCAGACTAGTGAAGTTTTGTGTGGAGAAGTGTTACCAGACTAGTGAAGCTGTGTGTCGAGAAGTGTTACCAGACTAGTGAAGCTGAGTGTCTAGAAGTGTTACCAGACTGGTGAAGCTGTGTGTCGAGAAGTGTTACCAGACTGGTGAAGCTGAGTGTCTAGAAGTGTTACCAAACTGGTGAAGCTGTGTGTCGAGAAGTGTTACCAGACTGGTGAAGCTGAGTGTCTAGAAGTGTTACCAGACTGGTGAATCTGTATGTAGAGAAGTGTTACCAAACTAGTGAAGTTGTGTGTCTAGAAGTGTTACCAGACTGGTGTTGTTGTGTGTGGAGAAGTGTTACCAGGCTAGTGTTGTGTGTGGAGAAGTGTTACCAGACTAGTGTTCTGTGTGGAGAAGTGTTACCAGGCTAGTGTTGTGTGTGGAGAAGTGTTACCAGGCTAGTGATGTGTGTGGAGAAGTGTTACCAGACTAGTGAAGTTGTGTGTGAGAAAATCTGCTTCAGTACTAATGTTACAATCGCCTTAGTTAATTAATTTCATAAATTACTTAGTCAGCGTGTGTGTGTGTGTGTGTGTGTGTGTGTGTGTGTGTATGTGTGTGTGTGTTAGTTACCATTTTGTCCTAGGCACATGTCGATTAGACACTAGGCCTGTTGTATGTGTGTGTGTGTGTGTAACGAAACACTTCGAAATGTTTCGGCCCCGCCGGGAATTGAACGTGAGTGTGTGTGTTTGTACTCACCTAGTTGTACTCACCTAGTTGTTGTTGCAGGGATCGAGACATAGCTCCTGGCCCCGCCTCTTCACTGGCCGCTACTGGGTCACTCTCCCTGCGCCATGAGCTTTATCATACCTCTTCTTAAAGCTATGTATGGAACATGCCTCCACTACATCGCTTCCCAAACTATTCCACTTCCCGACCACTCTGTGACTGAAGAAATACTTCCTAACATCCCTATTATTCATCTGAGTCTTCAACTTTCAACTGTGTCCCCTTGTTGCTTTGTCCCATCTCTGGAACATTCTGTCTCTGTCCACCTTGTCAATTCCTCTCAGTATCTTATATGTCGTTATCCCCCATTATCATCCCTATCTCTCCTGTCCTCCAGTGTCGTCAGGTCGATTTCCCTTAACCTCTCCTCGTAGGACCTACCCCTAAGCTCCGGGACTAGTCTTGTTGCAAACCTTTGCACTTTCTTCAGTTTCTTTACGTGCTTGGCTAGGTGTGGGTTGCAAACTGGTGCTGCATACGCCAATATTGGCCTAACGTACACAGTGTACAGGGTCCTGAACGATTCCATATTAAGATGTCAGAATGCTGTTCTTAGGTTTGCTAGGCGCCCGTATGCTGCAGCAGTGATTTGGTTGATGTGCGCCTCAGGAGATGTGCCTTGTGTTATATTCACCCCAAGATCTTTTTTCTTGAGTGAGGTTTGTAGTCTCTGGCCCTATAGACTGTACTCCGTCTGCGGTTTTCTTTGCCCTTCCCCAATCTTCATGACTTTGCACTTGGTGGGGTTGAACTCTAGGAGCCAATCGCTGGACCAGGCTTGCAGCCTGTCCAGATCCTTCTGTAGTTCTGCCTGGTCCTCGTCGGATTGAATTCTTCTCATCAACTTCACATCATCTGCAAACAGGGACACTTCGGAGTCTATTCCTTCCGTCATGTCGTTCACAAATACTAGAAACAGCACCGGTCCTAGGACTGATCCCTGTGGCACCCCGCTCGCTACAGTTGCCCACTCTGATACCTCGCCACGTACCATGACTCGCTGTTGTCTTCCGGACAGGTATTCCCTGATTCATTGCAGAGCCTTCCGTGTTATTCCTGCCTGGTCCTCCAAACGCCTTCTTGCAGTCCATGAAAATGCAATCTACCCACCCCTCTCTATCTTGTTTTACTGCCGTCACCCTGTCATAGAACTTCAGTAGGTTTGAAAAGCAGGATTTCCCATCCCTGAAACCATGCTGGTAGTCGTTGATAAGCTCGTTTCTTTCTAGGTGCTCCACCACTCTTCTCATAATAAGCTTCTCCATTACCTTGCATACTATACATGTCAATGAAACTGGTCTGTAGTTTAGTGCTTTGTGTCTGTCTCCTTTTTTAAAAAACTGGGACTACATTTGCTGTCTTCCATACCTCAGGTAGTCGCTTCCCTACACCTTTGGGTGAACCACGGGCTCATCCTGGCTTTTTCGTTATTCCTGTTACCCTTGGGTACAAACCTCTCCTCAGCTTCCTTGCATATATTTGTCATGTATTCCATCATCTCGTTTACTGACTTCCCTCCTAGCTCCCTGTCCCACTGAACTCCATGCAGGAAGTTCTTCATGCCTACATAGTCTCCTTTCTTGTAGTTTGGCTTTGTTCGTCCGGCCCTTCCTGCTTCTACCTCCACTTGTAGCTCTACTAAGTATTCGAAGCTTAAAACCATATGATCACTGGCCCCAAGGGGTCTTTAATGTGTGATGTCCTCAATATCTGCGCTACTCATGGTGAATACTAGGTCCAGTCTCGCTGGATCACCCTCTCCTCTCTCTCTGGTAGTGTCCCTTACGTGTTGATACATAAGATTTTCCAGTACCACCTCCATCATCTTAGCCCTCCACGTTTGTTGGCCCCCATGTGGCTCTAAGTTCTCCCAATCGATTTCCTTGTGGTTGAAATCACCCATGATCAGTAGCTTCGCCCTGCTCGCATGCGCCCTTCCGGCAGCTTCTGCCAGTGTGTCAACCATCGCTCTGTTACTCTCATCATACTCTTGCCTTGGCCTCCTGCTGTTCTGTGGTGGGTTATACATCACTGCAATTACCACTCTGGGACCTCCAAACTGCAGCATTCCTCTTATATAAACTCTTGTTTCTCCTCTGTCTCCTCTCTCCAGCTCATCAAAATCCCATCGGTTTTTGATCAACAGTGCCACTCCTCCACCCCCTCTGTTCCCTCTGTCTTTCCTCAGGATCTGATATCCTGATCTAAAGATGGCATCTGTTATCATACCAGTGAGCTTGGTTTCAGTGAGGAGCTATGAAGTCTGGTGATGCCTCACTGACTCTTTCATGCCACTCCTCCCAATTATTAGTTATTCCATCAGCATTAGGGGCTCTGGTGGTCTGGTGGCTAAAGCTCTCGCTTCACATGGCGAGGGCCTGGGTTCGATTCCCAGCCAGGGTAGAAACATTGGGCGTGTTTCTTTACACCTGTTGTCTATGTTCCCCATCAGTAAAATGGGTACCTGGGTGTTAGTCGACTGGTGTGAGTCGCATCCTAGGACACTGACCTAATCTGCCCGAAATGCTCAGCATAACAAGGGAATTTCTATATAGTAGTATGTCACTGATGTCAGCTAGGCCTGTATACCATGTACATGTACTTGTAGTAAATAAAGATATTATGTCTCCTCTGACCCTTCTTTCCTCCAGTGTTGTTAGTCCTATTTCCCTCAACTTTTCCTCATAGGACAGACCCCTGAGTTGTGGAACTAACCTTGTCGCAAACCTTTGCACTTTCTCTAGTTTCTTTACGTGCTTGACCAGGTGTGGGTTCCAGACTGGTGCTGCATATTCTAGTATGGGACTGTCGTACACGGTGTACAGTGTCTTGAACGATTCCTTGTTAAGGTGACGGAACGCTAATCTTAGGTTTGCCAGTCGCCCATATGCTGCCGCAGTTATCTGGTTGATGTGTGCCTCCGGAGACGTGCTTGGCGTTATACTCACCCCAAGGTCTTTCTCCTTTGCCGAGGTTTGTAGCCTTTGCCCGCCTAGCCTGTACTCTGTCAGCGGTCTTCTTTGCCCTTCTCCGATCTTCATGACTTTGCATTTGGTGGGATTGAATTCGAGAAGCCAGTTGCTAGACCAGATGTCAAGCTTGTCCAGGTGTGTTTGAAGTCCTACTTGGTCCTCTTCCGATATGATTCTCCTCATTAATTTCACATTATCTGTGAACAGAGACACTTCTGAGTCTATCCCATCCGTCATGTCATTTACATATACCAAGAATAACACTGGTCCTAGGACTGACCCCTGCCGTACGCCGCTTGTCACAGGCGCCCACTGTGATACCTCATCACGCACCATGACCCGTTGTTGCCTCCCTGTGAGGTATTCCCTGATCCATTCCAGTGCCCTTCCTGTTATACATGCTTGTTCTTCCAACTTCTTTACTAATCTCATGTGAGGAACTGTGTCGAAGACCTTCCTGCAGTCCAGGAAAATGCAATCAGCCCACCCTTCTCTCTCTTGCCTTACCTCTGTTACTTTATCATAGAACTCTAGGAGGTTTGTTACACAGGATTTGCCTTCCCGGAATCCGTGCTGTCTGGTGTTTATTATCCTGTT
>WNWK01020264.1:0-36186 GCA_009830355.1 Cherax destructor | reverse complement strand
CCCCACCCCAACGACATCCTTCAATCCGCACTCCCAACAAGTCCCTCAGTTCACCCAGCTTGCATAGCCCGCGATCCACATCCTTCCTTCCTGATCACGCAGTTGTAATCTCCCCTACAGCTGCCACCCGATATCCTATTGCGTATTAACTCTACTGAAGGGGTATAGTGAGAGGATATGAATCACTACCCCGACCAACCACGTTAAATAACGTCCGGTCTCGTGGGCGTAAGAGAGTTCAAGGGATCAATCTTCTCTTGACTCATCGGGACAACCACCAACATCATCGTCTTACCGGAAGAATAATCTACCGAGCAGGACCACGAGATCCGTCGAAGAATAGCGACAAGAATGTTGTTTCTTCCCCACTGTAAGTACTCTTATTGTCTTAGCAACCGTCTGGCCAGTAGTTATGTTGGGATAATGTGGGTTTACAGTGGGAATGATAATGACGGGATCTTCAAGTGAACAACAATGGCACGGATAAAGGGTGAGTGATATAAAGTTGTACTCTTTCCTCCTTCTCCCCAATCAGTCAGATATTAACCCATACAGTCCACAAAATTTAACAATACCGTAACCATTGGTGTTACTCATTCTTAATAAACTGGTCAAGGATAGATGTGGATTTAGAGTGAGAATATCGAAGGGTCCCCTTAAATGTGACCAGGAGTGGGGCAAGTTTTCTCACACGCCTCAACGGGGGTAACCGCGGTAAAATTATACTAGTCGGTCCACTCCCCGGGAGATTATTTTGTTGTAAGTGGCGGTGAAGCCCAGACAGGTAATCTCTTAATTCCCCACATCCACCAACACTCCCCTATGGTCAGAAAATCCCACGTCCACTGTACTAACCCTTCCCACCTGCACACTTCCCGAAACATACAACCTATCTAGCCTAGCCCCGTATCCCCGCCTGACAAAAGTGTGCTCACTCACACCCCCCACCCCAACGACATCCTTCAATCCCGCACTCCCCAACAAGTCCCTCAGTTCCACCAACACGCAACCCGCACCCCTAGGCTCCACATCCTTCCTTCTGATCACGCAGTTGTAATCTCCCCCTACAACTGCCACACCCGGTAAATCCCTAAATGCAAACACCATTGAGTCCCGCACAAATTCCTTCTTTACCTTCCCTGACCTGTCAGCTGGCATGTACACCCCCATAAAACAGACGCGAACCCCACCCCAATCCCCTTCCACCCTGACAATCCTACCCCCCCCGCATTCCTCCCATGCCATTAGTTGAAAAGGGCTGGACTCCGCCACTGCCACTGCCGACCCACCCTTTAATTTCCCTGATGACCCCGCATATACTCTGTATCCTTTCAAACTCAGCTCCCTTCCACACCGAAAATTGTGTTCCTGTATGAATGCTACAGTCACTCTATACCTACGTAATGTACCCTCCACCCATGCTCGTTTAATTTCATCCCGCAATCCATTCACATTTATAGTTAAACATTGGAAATCACTTGTGAGGGTTTGTCCTTTGACCTCGGTGGATGCTGCGATGAAGCCTTCCCTTACTCCCGCTTTACTCGCTATTTTTCCACCCCTGTCCTTCCCTTATCCTTCATCAAGTCTAAATCCTTCCTCGCAACATCCACCAAAGGTTTTTTACATGTCCTCTGTGCAGGAGTTAGTACGTCATCACTGTCCGAAATTGTACCCGACCTCTTTCGAGTCCCAGTCACCACATGCATAGTACTCTCTTCTGCTGAGCGGTGCACCTCCACTGTCACCTGCTCAGTCTCCATGAATCCCTTCCCTGTGTCCTCCTGGACCATACTTTCCACCAGCTTCACTGCCTCATCCAATTCAGCACTCACCTCCCCACTTAATACAGGCAAAGGTTCCTCCAATAAGCCTTGCAGCACCTCCTCCTCCAGTGGCTCCTCCTGACTCACACACTCTGCATCCCCACATCCACCAGTAACCTCCTTCTGCCCAGACCCCTGAGGCAATGTATGACATCTCTCCTCAGGGCCCTCCACTATTTCACTCCACAACTTTGTACGCCTCTCTGTGACTACTGTTCCCTCGTTCTTACGATGCTCCTCTTGTGCCATCTGCCCCCGTTGTCCTGCATCAGTCCTCTGATGCGATCGCCTCATACAGTCAGCGGCTATGTGACCGTAAGACCCACACAGCCTGCACGTTCGTTGTTGGCCCACATAAGTCACAAACTTGTGTGTGGAACTCAGGCAGGATGACATATGAAGGTATCGGTCTCTTCAGTGTCATCTTCAGTGAGAAAGACCCTTCAAACAGGCCCACCATGGGCCCCTCACTCCATGTCCCTGTTGTTACAGCATGTATCGTCCCGTAGTCGCTGAAAACCTTGCTGATGTCCATCTGGTCAGACTCGAACGGCACGTTCTTAATCTTAACCCAAGTGTAGGTTCTTGAAACATCCTTCAATCTCACTTGTAGGCCGGTGCGCACAGTATACACCCGATCCTGATGCCGGTCGACCAACCTCTCATAAACGTCAGCTGTGAGAAATTTCACAAACACCCTGGTCATGGCGTTCATTGCCACGCCGTACAAATCTGCCACCTCAATGTTGTAGACGTCCTTCAGGATACCTGGAAGTACAGTGGCTGCCGTGGCAGGCTGCAGTACTCCTGTGACCATGTCGATGCAGACTGTGTTCACTCTTCTTCTGCCGGCCGACGCCATTGTTGACTGAAAACCAAGTTGGCTCAGAGCGTCACCAGGGGTCAGCACCAGCGCAGAGAACCACCTCACCCCACCAAGGCTGGGTGACGAATGATAACTAGAGTGGAGTAGGCTATATCGTCTGAATGAGGCTTAAATACCGATTTGTATAGAATACCTCTAATGTATTCAAATCTGTATGAAAAGTCTTTCCTTTGAATAACCTTATTTTTACTAGCTGAATCATGGCAATTCTGGAGAGAAGGACAATTAAGTTGTAACTTGACAAAGTCATCCTTAGATATTTCCAAAGGTTTTAGGTCAGGAAAAATCAAAAGGATGAATAGCAGGAGAAGCTAATGCTTTGCTCTGTGTCCTAGTTAATACCTGGATGGATTCAGAGACAATATCATCACTTTCATCTAAAGAGTTAACAGGTGATCCTGCTACATCGTTATCGAGAGCATCATCTGTTCCAACAGCCTCGGGAACAGAATTAGAGAGGGTTTTTCTGAGTTTAAAGGAAGAGGAGCTGAAACACTTACGTCCCATGTGGGTAGTGAAAGGTCCCCCTCTGAAGGGAGAACGGCACCTTTTACATTACCAATAAGTACTGAACATGAGGTGATGGGGGCGAGTACGGCTTCGGACCACCCTGTAAACCATTTAGACCTAATGTAACAGCGGATGGTTGGGAATGTGTCCGATCGGCCCAAGTAGTCTGTAAGAATAGTGGAGGCATGAGTGGTTTTGAGATTAGGGAACAGTTTATCAGATATGACAATACATGTGCATCCTGTGTCTCTTAATATCGTAGACACATTAAGACCATTAACTGTCCCTGAACAGAAGGGTGCACGTTCATTACAGTCTTTAAAACACCTTCCAACTTGTTGAATTTTCTTAGAAGGGCAATCGGGGCGTTTATGCCCTTTCTTACCACACAAGTGACACACTGGGATAAATGATGTTGGTTTACTTTCTACCAGAGGTTTAGTCTTCCTCACATCCGGTGATACTTTGCCTTTCGGGATCGATCCCTTTAGGTCCTTATAGGAATTATGGGCTTCCGCATACAAGTCAGCAGCCTCAGCAACTTCCGCAGCCGTAATCAGATTACGTTCTCTAATGAAGGTTCGTATTTGGTGGGGCAGAGCCGTCAGGAACTGGTCGGCAACCATGAAATCTCTAAGAGATTCATAAGTGTGATCAATTCCTGCACTGTCTATCCAAAAATCAAACAACCGAAAGAGAGTAATCTGTAACTGCTGGAAATTCTGACCGTGTTGTAATGCGGCATACCTGAAATCCTTCCTATAAGAGTTAGTGGTTTTCTGGTAGGCTTTAAGAATTGCCTTCTTCAACAGATTATAGTCACAAATGATATCATGTGACAAAGTTGCATAAATGTTCAAAGCTGTTCCAGAAAATAACATACCCAGCCTAGTAGCCCACGAATCAAATGGCCATTCACAGAGGGAAGCTGTATTTTCAAATCTGATAATATAAGAAGTTATGTCTTCCCCCTCTGTGAAGGGTGGTAAGTTGGGGGTGGGGGTATATGAAGGAGTGGGACGCTCCACTACGCCCTCATTTAATTGCTGCTGGGTAAGACCTAGTTTCTTATTCTCTAAGTCTAGACGAGCTTTCTCTACTTCACGATCTTTCTCTTTTTCTCGTTCCTCATGTTCTCTAGCTTTTGCTCTTTCCTCTAATTCTTTCTCTAGAGTGCGTGCATCACGTTCTCTAGCCTGTTGTTCTCGTACTTGTGCTCTCTCTTCACGATCAAGTCTATCACGTTCTTTCTTTTCTTCTAGTTCTCTTTCTAACTGTCTCTCTTGTCTTTCTCTTTCAATTCTCTCTTTCTCCTTTCTCTCTTCTCTCTCAATTCTTTCTCTCTCCTTTTTCTCTTCTCTCTCAATTCTTTCTCTCTCCTTTTTCTCTTCTCGTTCTCTTTCTAACTGTCTCTCTTGTTTCTCTCTTTCAATTTCATTCTTTTTTTCCTGAGTCTTAGCAGCTATGAAAGATTCTAAAGTTTTCCCCGTAATACCTAGCTTCATCCCAGCATTCATCCAGAACTGGTATTCCTCCATACTAACCGGGATAACTTAACTTACTGGGTGAATGAAACAGATATAATAGAAAACGGAGGGTTCAAATCCTGCTCCGCTACAACTGAACACACAAAACCGGAGGGTTCAATCCCTACTTCGATTTATACAGTATAAATTTGACCGGAGGGTTCTATGCCAGCTCCGACCAACCAGTAAGGAGAATGGGATCACTTGACCATCCACTCTTCCCACTATAATCAAGAGTGTCCTATGACAGTTCCCTTGATACAACATACAAGAACTCAATGAAGAAGATTTATCACTGGAAAATCTCGGATCCCTAGAGTCTAATCCTAAAATAATCTTCAAGCTCAAAACAAAGGTGGCAGAAGTAACTAGCACATCCTGCCTTGACTTGACTAACATAAACAGAGTAATTAACAATCACCAAATCCTTTAAATACCTTATCTGTAGTCCTACTATAGTAAATGAATACTTATGAAGGTGGCAACCATCTGTGGTGTGGAGCGTTTGAGGTACACCGAGTCACTGTTGGCTGAGTTCCAATAATGTCGTCAGGTGTCGCCGGCTCAAGTCAAGAGTAGCGTCGAGTCGTGTTCGAGGCGTCGAATCCTTGAGTCGAATCCTGGCAAGGTCGCCACTTGTGAAGGTTGTCGCCAATCTTCTCAGGAAAAGTATAATAGAAAAAGACTAATAACAAGAAAAATAAACACTTTATTTTAATAGAATGAACTTTAAATAATAAATAAGTAAATATGATTATAATAATCCTATATTAAAGAAAAATGAAAAATGAAAACAAAAATATATATGATTCAAAGCTAAATATTTACAGCTGTGGTCGTATCACTGAAGCAATGAATCCTCGTGGTGGTGGTGTTGTTGTTGTTGTTGTTGTTGCCTCAATGTTTT
This sequence comes from Cherax destructor, assembly GCA_009830355.1. NCBI lineage: Eukaryota > Metazoa > Arthropoda > Malacostraca > Decapoda > Parastacidae > Cherax > Cherax destructor. Next base: position 30,531 of record WNWK01020264.1, on the reverse strand, counting down.
CCACAAATTCAACAGTCTTTCAAACTGTTAAAATGTCACAAATGATGTCAGGGACTCAGTTGAAAGTTGTCCCTTAGTGACGTCCAGTTGCCTGATGTTTCTGAATGTACTACTGGTGGTAGTGCAGAAATGTAGTTAGTTGCTCTGTTTCTCAATTGTTGAGTACGCCGGCCACCCACTCAGCCTTGAATCCGATGATCCGAGCGGACACAGAGGAAGTGGGATCAAGCGTGGTCAGTCAAGTCATTTCAACCGGCAGCCGAAGCCTAGCATTACACCTCTCACCGGGTGAAAAAGGGGGTATAGCAGCAGCGAGACACTCACCCCACCTTAACCAGCAAACTACCACTCAACCATCACTCTACATACCCTCACACTTTCATCACTCCTATCTATGGACTTTTCCCTCACAACCGCACGCATAAGTGCGATAAACCACCTCAACTACTGGGAACGCTTGAAGTTCCTAAACCTGTACTCTCTAGAACGCAGGCGGGAAGAGATACATTATTATATACACATGGAAAATTCTCGAGGGCTTAGTACCAAACGTGCACACAAAAATCACTCCCTACGAAAGCAAAAGACTCGGCAGGCGATGTAACATCCCCCCAATGAAGAGCAGGGGTGCCACTAGCACGTTGAGGGACAACACAATAAGTATCAGGGGCCCAAGATTGTTCAACTGCCTCCCAGCATACATCAGGGGGATTGATTACCAACAAGCCCCTGGCTGTCTTCAAGCAGGCACTGGACAGGCACCTCAAGTCGGTACCTGATCAGCCGGGCTGTGGTTCGTACGTTGGACTGCGTGCGGCCAGCAGTAACAGCCTGGTTGATCAGGCTCTGGTCCAACATGAGGCCTGGTCACAGACCGGGCCGTGGGGGCGTTGGCCCCTGGAATTCTCTCCAGGTAGACTCCAGGTAGCTAATTAAGACTAATCTGTCTGCTTAACCTAGCAATTCCACATCTCGATTATCGAAGGACCATATATAAACTTGTCTTGGGACTGCCTTCTTGTAAGCTGCACTCTGGGCAAGCACTGTTGACACCGACACTCTGAGACACTTCTCTCAGACTTACAAGTGGCTATGGGACAAATTTCTAGCTAACTGCAGCCGAAAGAATTCCCCACTACATGCATGAAGAGAAAAGGGTTAAACTTACTTGATGGAGTGGAGATGCGGGTACTAGTCTTCCTAAGCTATAACCCTCCAAACACCATGTGTAGGAAAGATCTTAACCTGCAAATTAAGTGGTATTAGTGTCCTGCCTGCACCTCAGAGTTCCCTGGTTCCAAAGGATATCCCTTAAACTATATATGCAGTAAGTGACACTAGACTAATACTTAAGTGGGATTGTCCACAATTATTACCTTATAGTGGGCGTTAACCTGCTTATAACCCACAGCTCAAATAACCCCACCTTACTCCGAATATCGCTGCCAGCTTTACCAAGAGAAATGCAGAGTATATTGTCTTACTGTGGGGGCCTGGGCCAGAGACGAACATCCACAGTATGTCGGGAAGCCTCTGTGATTCTTAGTTCCCAGGCAAGTATTTTGAAGACATGTGGGGGACCGAGCTCTAGCTCTTAGTACCCTGTTAACACCATGATGTCCAAGTCAAGAAAGAGGAACTGGTGCTCTTACCCACTTACATTCAAGTGTGGAGCTGCCAGTTCTCATTAACTAACATAATCTAATGCTTGCCTATTCAGGCCTTAAACTACCTATGTTAGGGTGCTAGAGCTACATTATTAATATCTAACGTTGCCTTAATAATCCTAATATTAGTTTCTAACTGTACAAACTTGCCTAGGTGTTCCTAGGAGAATAAATCTATCAATTAAAATGTACACAACTGTTACCTCCCCCAACTTGAATGTGTATGTTTTGGTTGGGTGTGTGGGTTCATGAACTCTGAGGGCCGATCCGTGGTATGTTTAAGGCTCCAAACGGCTCACTTACCCTGTGGAACTTGAGTGACTCAAAAGTTTCCACAGGAACCATTGACCTGATTCAAAAGTGGTACCTCAACCGGATTCAATAAGCGGACGGAGTTTTAGGGGACCTTATCAAACACCCAAACAATAACAACAACATAAATTGGTAAGATTGTCCCAAACACTTACACATGCAAATAAAATAGGTACGATACAAATAGATGGATCACCACTTCAGGGAAGCTATTAGTAGAATATACAGTAAAAAATCAACCAACAAAATTAATCATGAAACCTTGTGTAGTATGCAACCAATCAAACGTTCCACTGGATGGATTACATGCAACTTCTGTGGTAAATGCTGCCACGCCCCTCGTGTAAGCATTCAACAACCTACTACACGAGATATTAAACAAGGGAAGTGTTTTTGGGTATGTCCAAATGAGACCGAACTGTGGAATAAAATCACATTGATATTAAAAAATGACATCAAATCGGATTTCCTAACAAACATGACAGCATTCTAAAATAGTTGGGAAAGTAAAAAATCTGGACCAGATGGTGCTATCGCCCCTGGTACAGCTGTTGAAATGGTAGACAGTAACTGTAAGAATAAAGAAATAAATGATAGTGACCTGAACAAGGACAGGAACTCTAGTGAAATAAATGATGGGAAACAGGTGTTTACTTGGAGTTTACCTGGAGAGAATTCCAGGGGTCAACGCCCCTGCGGCCCGGTCTGTGACCAGGCCTCATGTTGGACCAAAGCCTGATCAACCAGGCTGTTACTGCTGGTCACACACAGTCCAACATACGAACCACAGCCTGGCTGGTACCGACTTTAGGTGCCTGTCCAATGCCTGCTTGAAGACAGCCAGGGGTTTGTTGGTAATCCCCTGATGTATGCTGGGAGGCAGTTGAACAATCTTGGGCCCCTGACACTTATTGTGTTGTCCCTCAGCATTCTAGTGGCACCCTGCTCTTAACTGGGGAGATCTTACATCACCTGCTGAGTCTTTTACTTTCATAGGGAGTGATTTTTGTGTGCAAGTTTGGTACTAATCCCTCGAGAATTTTCCATGTGTATATATAATATTGTATCTCTCCCGCCTGCGTCCTAGAGAGTACAGGTTTAGGAACTTCAAGCGTTCCCAGTAACTGAGGTGGTTTATCACAGCTATGCGTGCCTGTGCATGCAAGAGTTCTCCTTTTTCTCCTCATTCCCTTTGGCTGTGTCTGGTGCACAACCTCTGAGCACCGTTTCTGGCCAGGTACTTTTGTCTCTATTCTGTGTCATTTCCTGCAGCTTCACTTCTAAGATCCGGATCTTGGCTTCGCTTTTTGACTTGCATTTCCCATTTTCTACTCTCTCAGCTATCCTTTCTCCATTCCCTCGCTGATCACCAATATCTTCCTCTCCCATTCCTCTTCCCTTTTTTGAATTCCTCCTCGGTGATCACTAATATCTTCCTCTCCCATTCCTTTTCCCTTTCGATGATTTCCTGCTCCCACTGTGGCCTTCCCGTATCGGCCATCGTCCTCCTTGTTGACACCCCTCTCCCTGAGCCGCCCATATTCCCACGGTGTGCTCTTGTGGATGTATTGAGAGTATCAGAAGAAGGGAGAAAGAAGAGGGATAGGGAAGGGGTGAGGGAGAAAGGAGAAAGGATAGGGAAGGGGTGAGGGGAGAGAGATAGCTTAGAGGTAGTGTGGAAGAGGGTGGATAGAGAGATAGAGAGGGAGAGGTAGAGAGATAGGTAGAGGGAGAGAGAGGGAGGAGAGAGAGAGGTAGGGAGAGGGAGAGGGATAGAGAGAGGGAGGGATAGGGAGGGGAGAGGGAGGTATAGATAGGGGAGATAGAGGGGGAGAGGGAGGTATAGAGAGGGGAGATAGAGGGGGAGAGGGAGGTATAGAGAGGGGGAGGGAGAGAGAGAGAGGGAGGGTTTGTGTGTGAGGGAGAAAGGGATGGAGATAGGGGGGAGAGGGAGGTATGGACTACTCTCCTAATATTTTGCTAGAATTTTGCTGGTACTAATTCTATATTGAATAATGATACTAAGCTAGGCTAAGACAAGCCCTGAAACGAGATAGAGGGGGAGAAAGAGATAGAGGGGGAGAGCGAGAGAAAGAGAGATGGAGGAAGAGGGAGAGAGGGTATAGAGGGAGAGAGGGTATAGGGGAGGGAGGGTATAGAGGGAGTGTATAGGGGGGAGAGAGAGAGGGTATAGGGAGAGAGAGATAGAGGGGGAGAGAGAGATAGGGGAGAGAGATGGTATAGGAGAGGGAGAGAGGGTGTAGTGTTAGTATGGGAGGGTATGGTAGGGTCGGAGGGTGACCATCGTATCAGGCTTCAGCTGTTACATCTACTTGTTGTGAGAACTTCCAGTGTTTTTGGAATACTTCAGAAAGTTAGGAATATTAGCCTAATATTGTGCTAGAAATTTGCTAGTTGTAATTCCAAAAAGAAAAAAAGGGTAACAATATTATCTAGGCTAAGACAAACCCAACTGTTGGTTTATGTGAGTGTGTGCGTGTTTTGTTTACCGCTGACTCACCGCCCTGCGCTCCGCCACCTCTTTGAATTTTCTTCCTACCTTTCTTAGCTACAAAATCTAAAAAGAATACTACTACTTATATAACTGATAAAAATATTATTGCTAATACAAGAACAGCTGTATGGTCTACTACACCTCGACTACTTCAAGTGTGTGTGTGTGTGTGCGTCTTGGCACCTCGTCCACAGTGTCTACCTATTCTAATTCTAATTCTAGAATACTACTAAGCACTGCTACTAAAAGTTACTACTTGTAAACTGGTAATAATATTGTTGTTAATACACGAACAATTGTATGGTATACTACATCTATATCCTGACTAATTCAAGTGTATGTGTGTGTGCGTGCGTACATCGTGTGTACATTTGGTTGGTAGCCCTGGCCCAACTTGTCTTCCTACCTATGAAATACTTATGTAGTCAGCTCCTCCGAGCAGGGATTTTTCCCACAGCCTGCAACTCAGGCCAGAAACCTGCAAACCTGCAAACCACAACTAGGATTTTTACATTACATTCGATGTCTGCTGGGTCTGGTCAGATTGTTGATATTCTCCTGGCGTGGCACCCTGCTGAGTACTGTACCTCTTCGTTTCTTTTCTATTGGGCTCACTTAATGCAATCACCGTATTGCTCACTGCTTGCCTTGCACTTATCTCCCTTACTTGGGTGCCTCCAGTAGATATGCTCCCACTGCATTATAGTTCACTACATATATTGTCCACTTCCTGCTGTGTGGCAACCGCTGTTAGGCCTATCACCGTCTCCTCACCGGCACTTTCAACTATTTACTGTGTTTTTCCCTCTGTGATCACTCTGATTTCCCTGCTTTTTGGTTTTAAATGAGTATGACACGCAACAAGTAGCACTCCGACCAGGCACCAGGCAGCAACATCAAGGCTGTCTTATATTTTGCCATTCCCTGGGCCGTTGAGACTCCAGCAATGGTATATTTGCAGGAACTGTTGTAGCAACATACAAGGAACTTACAGTGACAAGAAAAACTGACGGTGACTCGCGAAATAGACCAAAAATGACCAAAGAGACCGGCATTCAAATACCAGACCCACTACCAGACGTCAATCCTGACAAGCAACGTTTACCACTACACTGAGTGACTGACTCCCATATCAACTGCACAGTGTTAATGTGAAGTCAACATAAGGGAAACCTAATGAACAAAATACAAGGAAACTGACAGGTCTGTAATGTAGTGTAGTGTCGATTTTTTTTCCCTCAGTGCCAAGTGAGGGGTGGAAGTGATCATTTAAACATGGCTGACTGACATTCAATCACCAACTACTGCCAGATGTACAACTACGAAGCGACATTCTAATTATACTGACAGTACCTGACCATCATATCAACTGCAGCAGTGTTAATGGCAGGGAAACACAGGAGAAACCGATAAATCTACAAAACAAACTCCAGGAAACTGTCAGGCTATACCGGCGGTTCTCCCTCAGTGCTAAGTGTGGAAAAGAAGTGAATAGTTAACCAACCAAGGATATTTTTAATAGCGGACTTCCATATTAATGACCAGTGTACATTAGGAGGGAAACATAGGAGAAAACGCCAAATCTAACAACAAAACTCCAAGGAATCTGTCAGGGTCAGTGGCCGTTTTTTTTCCCTCACTGCTTTTAAAAATGGCTGACACATCAACTCTACGAGGAATAGCAACAACGACGAGCCCCGCTATATGGGATTGATGGGGCTGTGTACGGACATCGCCTTTGAAAAACTTCTTTTTACACTGCCAGGATGGAAATGAGTTAGAAGTGTGATAGGGAAAGCCGGACTATGAAATGAGGAGTGATGGGAGTTTACGAAGTAAGGGGACAAGTGAGGGGTAATCCGGGTATGTGATAACAGAAATTTACTAGTAACCAGTGGTAATTTCTAGAGTCGATACTAGGCATTGCTAGGTGTCTGATAGGATCAGTGGTTTCTTTTTTAATAAAAAGTAAAGAAAAGAAAACAAATTTTTGTTGTGAAATGATAAAGAGTGAAGAGCAACTATGGCTGGCATCAGAGGGGTTCAGGCTGCCATAATGATATTTATCATTATTGTGCATTTCTCGAAAGAAGGAAATCAGTCATGGGGTCTGGAAAAGGTGAATGATGTGATAGCTCCCTGGAAAGTGAAAGCCCAACAGTGGCCATCATACCAGAAACGTAAGTGCCACTATCGCCCAGGTTTGGCAACCCCACATACCCAAAACAAAACAATGGCGCACAGCTTTTATAGTGGCGCTATTAAGTGGCGATATTCATACTAATCCAGGACCTCAATCTATGGTACAGGTGCAAAACAGACAGATAAGTCATGGTGATAATGACGGTCTAGTTGCTAGTAATGATAACAAACTATATGTAATGCACAGACAATAGAACCATTATTATCTCAGACACCACCAGACATTTGTATACACTGTACTAAGGTAGAAAGAAGAACAGTAAACATACCATATGTAAGAGATGTATGGGGTGGGTGCATAATGGATGTGTGTTCAATTATGGTAATGGTGCCAGATTTCATTTTGTTTGTAATAAATGCACTTTGGCACAGTTACCCTTTAGCAATGATGACATTCATTTTCCTATTTTTAATGCTAATGACCCCTTGCCATTTATTGATGATTATGATTGTCTTAGGAAAACAGGCCTTCACTTTATTCATGTCAACGCAAGATCACTTCTTCCAAAATTGGCAGAGATTAGGATTCTAGCTAACAGAACTAGAGCGGCAGTTATATACATCTCGGAATCCTGGTTACCACCGACTTAAGCCAATGCCCCGACCCATCCAGGTCAGGTTACATTCACTTAAGGAAGGAGCACGGCATCTGACCTAGTAGCACAAACTAGTGGTCCAACTCACACCCACCCGCACCCACTCATATATTTATCCAGCCTATTTGGATGATACGGTGACTGACGACGAGGTCAAAATAGAAGGTTCAATATAAAACGCTTAGATAGGAATAGAAAAGGTGGTGGGGTATGTGCCTACATAAAGAACGACTTAGCCTATAATCCAAGACCTGATTTAAATGACAATAAACTGAGATTCTATGGTTTGAAGTGTTGCTACCCAAGACCAAACCCATCTTAGTAGGAACTAGTTATCGCCCTTCCACCCATGACCATTTCCCAGAGGACTTTTCGAGAGTCTTGTCAGGACTTGATAACAATGACGAGACAGTAATATTAGGAGACTTCAACATCTGTTTTCAACAGCAAAATAACAGGCTATGTAAAAGATATAAGCAAATTCTGGATTTAAATAGTTACACGCAACTAATTAATACACCAACCCGGATCACACAGTTTTCAGCCACCTAATTGACCACATACTTTGTAACCGCCCTGAGAACATAAGTCAGTCGGGGTCATTACCACAGGTCTTAGTGATCATTTCATCATTTACTGTACCAGGAAATTACTAGGGAACGGATAGGCCTACACAAGACAATAAAAGTAAGGTCAACTAGAAACTACAGTAAAGAAACACTGGTAAATATGCTAAATGATGCCTGTGAAAAATTCAAACAATGTTCACTGCCATCCTTGATAATATTGCACCAGTTAAAGAGGTTAGGATTAAACGAAGAACTGAACCCTGGATGACTACTGAGATATTAGATAATATGAAATTCAGAGACCAGTTGATAAAAAGATTTAAGGCAAACAGACAGGATATTGCAGCACTAAATGAATTCCAAAGGGTGAGGAACAGAGTGCAGAGGCTTATAAAGGCGCAAAAGCAAGGCACTATTGCTCAAAGATCGAAGAGTACAAGAATAACCCTAGAAAGCTCTGGCAACAACTCAAACAGTTGGGGTATAGCCATAAACCCGTAGATAGATCTAATATAGTTCTAAATGTCGATAACGAGGTATGCCACGAAACAACTAAAGTGGCAAATTGTTTTAATTCACACTACACAACTGTCGCATCAACACTAGTAAGTAAGCTACACATCAAATACCTTTAACACAGACTCTGATAAATTTAAAACATACTATACCAATAAAGGAGTAATTCCAAACAATTATCAACTAGTAAGTGTATCTCATGACTTCGTTCAAAAAGAACTAAGCAGGTTAAACCCAATTAAGAGCACCGGCCCAGATAACATCCCGTCTAAGTTCCTAAAAGATGGTGCCTCTGAACTGGCAATCCCCATTGCTCACATAATAAATTTGTCCATCACCACTAATACAGTGCCAGATGGGTTCAAGGAGGCCAGAGTTACTCCTATCTTCAAGAAAAATAGTAGGTCTGATGTCAGCAACTATAGGCCTGTTAGTATACTCAGCGTAATATCCAAAATTCTAGAGAGGGCGGTGTACTGTCAAGTAGTGAAGTATCTTAATGACAGCAACATTCTTCATAGTTACCAATCAGGCTTTAGGAGATCTTACTCAACCGACACCTCCCTAATTAATCTGATGGATTACATGAGAACTGAAATGTCTATAGGGAACCTCATAGGAATGGTAACTTTAGACTTGCAAAAGGCCTTCGATACTGTCAACCACAATATATTATGTAAAAACTTCAAGCTATCGGCATAGGTTCCACAGACTGGTTTAAGTCCTATCTTAGCAACAGGAAACAAATTGTCAAAATCAACAAAACGGAATCAGAACCACTGCCGATAGCATGTGGAGTTCCCCAAGGTAGTATTCTGGGTCCTTTATTATTCCTGTGTTATGTAAATGATATGCCCATCAGTGTCAAGTGCAAACTCCTACTGTATGCGGATGACAGTGCTCTGTTAGTGTCAGGTAAAGACCCACAAGATATATCTAATGTATTAACACTGCAACTGGAGTCCTGCAGCAAATGGTTAGTAGACAACAAACTATCGTTACATCTAGGGAAAACAGAAGCCATACTCTTTGGCACGAAATATAAACTGAGCAGGGTAAATAATTTTAATATCCGGTGTAATGGGGAATCCATCACTTCAGTTTCCTCAGTAAAATATCTAGGAATCCCCTTGACCCATGCATGTCAGGAGAATTGATAGGGAACAGTGTAGTAAAGAAAGCGAATGCCAGACTGAAGTTCCTCTACAGACAAGCACAGTGTCTACCTACTGAGGCTCGCAGGACCCTATGTCTAGCCCTTATACAATGTCATATGGACTACGCTTGCTCTTCATGGTACTCTGCCTTGACAAAAAAACTGAAAGATAAGCTGCAAATCACCCAGAACAAAATGGTAAGATTCATCCTGGACCTGGGTCCAAGAGAGCATGTAGGCCAGGATGAATTACAACAATTGGATATGCTGAATATTGAAGACAGAGTAAAACAACTTAAATTAAATCAAGTTTATAAAATTGCTCACAAACAGTGTCCAGAATATCTTGCTGCCAATTTTGTCAAGGCTGGGAACCAAAGCAGTCATAGTACTAGGGGGAGAGAGCACAACTTTGTAGTTCCCACAGTCAGTGGCCAGGCTTCAAACACCTTTTATTGTACAGCAATAAAGGAATGGAACAGACTGCCTGCACATGTCAAAGCCAGTCATAGCATGAGCCAGTTCAAGAAGAGAACCAAAAAGTACCTAATGAATGTAGCGACAGAAAGAGAGGAGAATGATTTTTTATTTTTTTAGTTAACACACATGTATATGTAAATAACTCTTTTTACCTTATTCCTAGTATACATATATCCTTTTTAATATAATGACATATATATCCTACAATGTAAAAATTAAGTATAAAAGGACCCCAATGGAAATAAGTCACTCTGTCTGACTTTTTGGGTTATCCTGGAGGGTTCTCTACACATATGCTGCTATGTATGATAATGTATAAATGTATTTGTGTATACCTGAATAAACTTACTTACTTACTTCTAGCCTATGCCCACGCCTGTTTGTTGCACTCGGATTTCCCTAGGACCACCCAATACTACCCAATTTAGCGGAGCTCAAAAGCGCGTGACTGCTTGACTGCTGTGTGTTAGTGGACTATTGTGGGTCACATCTTTGGTGTTAGTGAAATGGTGTGGGTGGCATCCTGGGTGTTAATGGACTGGTGTGGGTCGCATCCTGGGTGTTAGTGGACTGGTGTGGGTCACATCCTGGGTGTTAGCGAACTCGTGTGGCTCGCATCCTGGGTGTCAGTGTTGTTAGTGGACTGGTGTGGGTGGCGTCCTGGGTACTCACCTAATTGTACTCACCTAATTGTGGTTGCAGGGGTCGATACTCAGCTCCTGGCCCCGCCTCTTCGCTGTCTGCTACTGGGTCTCTGCTCTCCTGCTCCATGAGCTTTATCATACCTTGTCTTAAAACTATGTATGGTTCCTGCCTCCACTATATCTTTTCTAGTCCATTCCACTTCCTGACTACTGGTGTGGGTCACATCCTGGGTGTTAGTGGACTGGTGTGGGTGGCATCCTGGGTGTTAGTGGGCTGGTGTGGGTCACATCCTGGGTGTTAGTGGACTGGTGTTGTTCGCATCCTTGTTGTTAGTGGACTGGTGTGGGTCACATCCTGGGTGTTAGTGGACTGGTGTGGGTCGCATCCTGGGACAAAACTGACCTAATTTGCAGGAAATGCTCAGCATAACAAGGGGCTTTCTATATAGTAGTATGTCACTGATGTCAGCTATGGTCTGTATACCTTGTACATGTACTTGTAGTAACAATCATACCTTTAAGATTCTTTTGAATATTATTTCATTTAATTAAATAGTAAAGTCTCTGGAAAGTAAAATAAGTCAATAACTTACTTCCCAGATATTCGCCTGGAACGATGCCGGGGGGAAAAATCCGAGAAAATTGCTTGTGTTTCAATTTACTTACATGATTCATTACCTTTGTAATTTGTGAGTTCGTTACCTTTGTAGCTTGTGAGTTCATTACCTTTGTAACTTGTGAGTTCATTACCTTTGTAACTTGTGAGTTCATTACCTTTGTAACTTGTGAGTTCATTGGCTGTTCTCCGCTCCATGGAATATTACCCCATTCCAAACTACCATCCCTCCATTTCCCCCCAAACTACTTCTTAAATCACAACCAAAGCTTCGCCTTGAAGCCAAACATGATGCCTTAAGCTGTATTGATAATTTAGCCAAACAGCACACTCTCTCACAAATTATTTACGTTGATGGTTCTGTTCACCAATCCACTGGTGCAGCTGGTAGTGCTGCTGTTGTCATACAGAGTGATGGCTCTCTTAAAGAAATTGGAGCACACATCAATAACTGGGCCTTTACCCTTCAGACAGAACTGTTTGCCATACTCCTTGCACTCAAATGCGTCCATGTATCTAAGGTTAACTCTCTAATTGTAACTGATTCTCTGTCATCCATAAATGCTCTCAACTCATCAAGTATAACTTGTAGCATGCTTGTGTCAGAAGCCAGGCACAGGTATGGTAGGATTCTGGATAGTAGAGTCAGAGTGCACATGCTGTGGATTCCATCTCACATTGGTCTTCAGATGCATGATAGAACTGATAAATTGGCTAAGTTTTATGCTTTCAAAGAGGGGATAGATTACAATCTTGGCTTGTCAGTTAGCAGTTTAAGAACAATAATACGAAAAGAACTTCAACTGAATTTTATTGACTTAAGACTCAGGGAGTTTGACACCAGTCAGTCCATCTATCATCATTCTATCATGCAGGAGGAGCCACATGTCTATGGTGCATCCAACAAAATAAGCAGACTCTTGGATGTCACCACCGCCCGCCTCCGGCTGGGTTACAAGTATCTTTGGCAGGTTAAATCACCACCACCAGATGTAGACCAAACAAAATGTAAACTTTGTCAGTTGGATTATTGTCACACCCTGCGTCATTATGTACTGGAGTGCGACAAAATTAATAAATTCAGAGACAACTCACTCAGAAATGTTCAAGATATGTCAAAGTATTTTATCCACAGTGGTATATTACAGACCATTCTGGAAAAATACCCTGACTTTGCTCCCTGTAAATAAAGCATTGCTACGTGTGTGTGTGTACTCACCTATTTGTACTCACCTATTTGTGGTTGCAGGGTCGAGTCATTGTGTGTGCGCGCGTGTTGATTGCCTTTTTGTCCTGTGCACATGTCGATTGAAGGCTGGGCCTGTTGTATGTGCGTGTGTGTGTATGTATATATGTGTGTGTATGTGTATGTGTGTGTGTGTATGTGTATATGTAAGTGTGTACGTGTGACCCAACAATAAAATTTGCACCAAGAACTCATTACAGTTGTGACTGGGTGTAGACTAGTGAATTGTTCATTGCGTTATAATTTGTTCATGATTGTAACCATGTATAAACGTAAGTAAGTAAATTTACTTACATGTTTCATTACCTTTGTAACTTGTGAGTTCATTACCTTTGTAGCTTGTTAGTTCATTACCTTTGTAACTTGCTCAGCTATCATAACTTTGGGGTCCAGTCCCTGGACCCATTATGTACCTCTGTAATCTTTTGACTACCGCCCACAGGATGGGTATGGGGTGCATAATAAAGATATCAAACTAAACTTTCATTGTTTTCCTTATAAAACTAGTGTTTTAGTGTAGTTAGCCTCTAAATCTACGGTTACTTATATACCTAAGAAAACGGTATGGGAAGATGGAGAAATAACTCACGAAATCGTAATTCAAATTCAAATTCTTTATTTCTAGTAATATACAGAGTGGGGTGTACTTATAATTATACATTTTATGAAGTAGATATTACAAGATGGCCAATAATATGCCTAGGTATGCCTAGGCTTTTCAGGCAGTCTTATGATAGGTGGAGGAGGAGTATACAGATATAGATAGATAGGATTCTGGTTGATAGATAGATTGATAAGATACATAGATACAGATACGATACGATTCTGCTTGCTGACTTTGCCCAGTGCGGTCACAGCAGCTCTGACTTTCGGTTTTCAGTCTCCTACGATCCCCGTTGGGAGGGAACCTTTACCTACACCACCATGGCACACCGCGTAAAGATCAAGGCTAAGGACTCTTCAACCACTGATGCTTCCAAGCTGGCCCTTGCTACTACCCTTAAAGCACTTTGCAGTTGAAATTCTCAGGAATTTCCACTCTTCATGAAGCCTTCCTTGTCACATTCATCAATGATGAGGAAGCAGAAAAAGTCCTCTCACCACCTGCCATCAAGACCCTTGATGATCAAGGCTTTGTTCTCTCACCATCACCATTTATGAGAGCAAAACGATCTGTGTTTATGAAAAGGCTTGACAAACTTATCACCTCCATGACTACCGACGACATCAAGCAATCAATTGAAGATCTCAACGATTGGGCTGAATTAGAAGGTGTAATCAAGATCCCCAATGCTTCATCAATGCTGAAAATCACGTTTATAGACGTGAACATGGCTGCCAGAGCTCTCTCAGATGGTCTAGCTGTCTCCTACTACTACATCAACCCTGGTCAACTTGAACCTGAACGTTTCAAGCAAATTTCACCTTGCTGGACATGCTTTTCCTACAGTCATTTTCATACCAACGATTGTCACGTCAAGAACAAGAAAATATGTTCCACCTGTGGGTCTGAAGGTCACGACTTTCGTTCCTGCACCTCCACTACTGCTCCTACCTGCACCTCCACTACTGCTGCTACCTGCACCTCCACTACTGCTGCTACCTGCACCTCCACTACTGCTGCTACCTGCACCTCCACTACTGCTGCTACCTGCACCTCCACTACTGCTGCTACCTGCACCTCCACTACTGCTGCTACCTGCACCTCCACTACTGCTGCTACCTGCACCTCCACTACTGCTGCTACCTGCACCTCCACTACTGCTGCTACCTGCACCTCCACTACTGCTGCTACCTGCACCTCCACTACTGCTGCTACCTGCACCTCCACTACTGCTGCTACCTGCACCTCCACTACTGCTGCTACCTGCACCTCCACTACTGCTGCTACCTGCACCTCCACTACTGCTGCTACCTGCACCTCCACTACTGCTGCTACCTGCACCTCCACTACTGCTGCTACCTGCACCTCCACTGCTGCTACCTGCACCTCCACTACTGCTCCTACCTGCATCAACTGTAAAAGTAATCATCATACTCTGGCAGCCAAATGTCCTGTTCGTAAGGAGATCCTTTCCAAGAAATTAAAGGAAGACCTTAAGAAAACATCAGGCAATCTCCAACTTATGCTGCAATAACCAAACTCCAGTCTACTACCACCAAGATCCTGCAAGCCACTCAGCAGCCACCACCACCACCACCACCACCACCACCCCCCGCGCCTCTGCCTGACGACATCTCCACGAAGATTTATTACTGCATGATGTTTGCTCACATGAAAAAAGCAGCTCAACCAGGATCCTTCAACACATCGATAAACGACCTTCTTGCCCTCAACAACATGCCAGCATTCAACTTCCCAACAAGTCCTCCTTCATCACCACCACCACCACCACTACCACCACCACCACCACCACCACCACCACCAACAAGTCCTCCTTCAGCTGAGATTTTAAAGATAATTCCAAAAGTCGTCAGTTTTGCTGCACCATCTCTTTTATCTTTATGGCCGAAGAATCGACGAGATGGGGAAGGAAGAAGGAGGGAAATTCTAGAAAAGGATGGGATGGTGTAGGTGAGAGGGAAGGAAAGATCAGTGTCCCAACCACTGTGGAGCAGGTGGACTGATGTACTGAAAGCGATGACTCAGCAGGGTGGTGGACGGTAGTGCTGGCTCATGGGAGCGAAGAGGGCGGCAGGGCGGCAGGGCGGCAGAGCAGGCAGGAAAGGTTGAGAAGGCAGTCACACTGCACAGTGATGTGTTGATTACTGGGTCTTGGAGGCGGGAGAAGTAGTGATGTCTAATGTCAGATGAGTAGGAGATCCATTCACAAGAGACTTGAATTTCTTTCCAGTGATGTAATCAATTTGAAAAGGGTATACGTTTTCTAGTAGAATATCATGTAGGATGACTGAGAATTGGTAGTTGGTGCCCTGATCAAGGGTATACTTGACAGTTCCATCACGAAGACGCTGGTGAAGTTCCTTGGCATACATTATCTCGGAGTATTGGTTGGTGTGACAAAGTAAAGACCTCTGAAGCTTTGCACCTTGTCAACGTCATCATATGTGTTAGGAGCAGCAGTGGGTGGGTTGCAAGCTTGGGCCGCAGAACGAGTGACAGGTCCTGGTGGTGGCGGAGTCTGGGGCTTGGCAGAGGTGGTCCGTGATTGGTTCTTTGTGGGGAGTGGCTGTGTCTCCACTGGCGGGAGGCAGCTGATTGGTTCTTGTTAGAGGTGTGAGGTGATGGTGAGCTCTCATTAGTTGTTGTTGGCGTGACGTCAGTAGTAGCTAGGTGGTGTTGGTGCAGCCGCTGAGTGACGACGACAGGATGCTGGTTGTTGTTGAGTATCACAGAAGATGGTGGAGAATCTGAATTTGAACTCTGGCATGTTGTTTAATTTGAAGAGTTCATTAAGGGAAAGATGTTGAACGCCCCAGGAACAGCAACATTATGCATATGAGCATAAACCATACAGTAGTAGATGGTGGTGGGTCACTGGCAGGTGCGATGTTGGTAGTTGTAGGTTGCGTAGAAGCTTGGAGAATTTTAGTTGTGGTAGCTTGTAGTTTTGTAATAGCAGCATAGGTGGGTGATTTTGAAGATGACTTTTTCTGTGCTGCTTCTGGGTCTTCTTCAGAATGTCTTTACGAGTGGGACACTTAGCAGCAAGTGTGTGATGGTCGTTGCTTTACAGTTGAGACAAGATGGTGTTGGTGGAGCAGCGGCGGTGCATGATCTAAAATCATGTCCTTCACTACTACATGTAGTGCAAAACTTCTTGTCCTTCACAGGACAGTCGCTGGTGTTGTGTGAATACGAGTAACAGGTCCAATAGTGAGAAATGTAGTGGAATCTCTCAGCTTCGATGCAGGTGGGCTGACGAAGTAATAATATACAGCCAGTCCATCGGCTAATGCAGTGGCAGCCATGTTGACGTCAGTAAACGTGACCTTGAGCATGGAGGAAGCTGTAGGTATTTTCATGATGCTTTCCATTGTGGCCCATGAGTTTTGATCTTCAATGGATGTCTTGAGTTCGTCGATAAGTTGAACTGTAAGAAGCTTATCCAGTTTCTAGAAAACTGTCCTCCTTGCTCTGAGAGCTGGAGATGACATGACAGTAAATCTCGATCAGAGAGAGTGGTGGCGTTGTAGTGAGTAGTTTTCTGGGATCTTCATCATCGTTGCACACGACAATAAACGCTCTTTCAGGGTCAATATGGGTTGAACTTCACCTGTAGCACACTCTTAACAGCAACTGCCAGAGCAAGTTTGGATGAATCATTCACAGTGCCACTGTGACCCAACCACCATCTACTACTGTATGGTTTAGTGCTCATATGCATAACGCTGCTGTTCCTGGGACGTTCAACACTTGCATTAATGAACTTTCAAATTAAACAATATGCCAGAGTTCAAATTCCCAGATTCTCCACCATCTTCTGTGATACTCAACAACAACCAACATCCAGTCATAGTCACTCCACCTGCAAGTCACCGAGGCTGCCCCACACCAGCTACTACTGACGTCAACACTCACAGCAACCAATGAGAGCTCACCACCACCTCACACCCCTACCAAGAACCCAATCAGCTGCCTCCTGCCCAGTCGAGACACAGCCACTCCCCCCCACGAACCAATCACCGACCACCCTACTATTCACCAGACTCCAGTATTACCAGGACCTGTCACTCGCCTGCCCCGGCCCAACAAGACAACCCATCCACTGCTGCTCCTAATACACCTGATCAAAACGATGTGCATGTGCGCTTTACTCTGGGGTTAACTTTTGCACAGTCAAAATTGCAATAACATAATATCTTGCAAGGATCTTTCCAAGAGTCTTCAGAAGGATCTGTCGGCATACTTTAACCCTGGCTGCACCTTACACCTTCTCACATCCCAGAACTTCTCCATCGGGAAAAAAACCCTATCCTTGTGAACTTGACTTCATCACTAAAAAAACATTCAAGTCTATTGAATGGCTGTCCGCTGATCAGGCGCCAATCCTTCCTAAGCTCCAGTAATCAACACAGCACTGTGCAGGGGACCCCCTTTCCCGACCTTTCCTGCCTGCTCTGCCCCCCCGCCGCCCTGCCCCCCCGCCGCCCTGCCGCCCTCTTCCCCCATGACCCAAAGTACTACCGTCCACCACCCTGCTGTCATCGCGCAGTACATCAGTACCACCTGCCCACAGTGGTTGGGCCACTGATCTTCTTTCCCCCTCCTCTCCTCCACCATCCCATCCTTTTCCAAAATTTTCCCCATCCTTCCCCATCCTTTTTCCCTTTCCCCCCACCCTTTTTGTTTCTGTGGGGAATTGTGAGAGAGAAGTCTATCTGGGACACCGCCACTAGCAAAAACCAACTCCCGGGGAGATGACCGACTCGTATAAAATTTACCGCAGTCATTCCTTTTAAGGTATGTGAGAACTTTACCGCTCCTGGCCACCCGAGGGGGAAACCTTCTTTCGTTATCCCACGGCATTTGGGACCAGTATAAATAAATCTGAGAAGATCATGTATTATAATTATATTACGTTAAATTTAAGTGGACCGTATTTTATAGAACAACTGATCACACGGAGAAGAGATAGAGAGCAGACAGTTAACTTATTATGACCAACATCACCTAATTAACAGCATCATAGCGGTGCATAGTAGATTATTGACCTAGCTAAAAAATCTACTGTGCGAAACAATACCATTGGCCAATAACAAAGTCGACAACAGAGTACTTAGCTTTAGATGAAGTCGTTCCGTTTTTTAACTCCCCCCGCGATCTGATTCGATCGCATGGTGTTAGCTGTCTCGTCGAGTCAAGGAAGGTTAATTTGACACCTTATACCACGAGAACGAGCGTTGTTAAATGGGTTGGTCGGGGTAGCAATCAGATCCTCTCACTAATCCGACCTTTTGGGGTACGGGGTTTTATACGTATGATTTTGCATATTACGTATATCCTGGCTTAATGCCCCACTAGTTTATACACATTCACAGTCTCGATACTTGAATTTCGAGTAGATAATTTTCGATATGTTAGTTCATTTCAATAAAACATCCAATATGGCGGTGGGGGTATGGCTCAAGCCAGACTCGCTCGATGAAACCAACCCCTGATTATTTACAACTCGGTTTCACCATATTCCCCATTTCCCACAGTTCATCGACTATATTACAGTCTCTTCTAAGATGCACTCCTCAACATCCGGGCCACTTTTTCCTGCCGTATGGTCATTTCACTCAGTTCAAGTAGGCCCATGGCCCCCACTCGCAGTGGCACCTTATTTCCAATTATTGTCCGATTATTGGGCCTCCTGGACCGATTGTCCCACTTATATTCACCGCGCCACTGGATATTTTTCACACATTGAAAGGAGGTAATTAAAACCGATTTGGTGGGCGAATCTAAATTGACAGGCCATCCCATCACCTGATCGGGTTTTTGGAGGTTTCCCGTTCACTTTCTGCCTATTCCCCCTATCCCGCCTCCCTGCCCAGCTGCCCAGGCATCTCGCGCACGCGTGGAATTCGTTGGTTCTTTTCAGTTAATGTTAAGCCAACAACAACACAGCAATGAATCTATTCATATTGGAAAGTTTATCAATTACAACTTTCGGAAAATACCAATATTTTCCACAGTTTCTTCGCCATAAAGATAAAGATAACTAGTCTCGGTTCTACACCACTGGCAGTTTAATGATAGAATGTTTGCCTCCCGAACTTTCCAGCGACTTAAAGATGGGACTGCCAAGCCCCTCTGTACTGACTTTATCGTCCCCTTCGATGTAGTCCTCCTCGCCCTTGCTAACCATAAAAGCCCCCAAACCCTTTGAGGTGTCTTACCTCCCCCACGTAAGCAGAAAACCCCTTCTGAAATGTGTGTATGTGTGTATGTATATACATGTATATGTGTGTATTTTGTGTGTGTGTGTGTATATGTATGTGTATATGTATATTTTGTGTGTGAGACCCAACAATTAAAATTTGCACCAATAACTCATTACAGTTGTGGCTGGGGGAGAGCTAATAGATGTCTCATTGCTTTAAATTTGTTCATGAGTGCAACCAGTACAGACGTAAGTAAATTTACTTACATGATTCATTACCTTGTAACTAGTGAATTAATTACCATTGTACCTTGTTCACATTAAACTTTGGGGCCCAGTTTCTGGACCCTATATATACCTCTGTAATCTGCCCAAAAACCATTGTAAATTGTCATGATTGTGACCATTGAGTTCATTACCTTTGTAACTTGCTCAGCTATAATTTTGAGGTCCCAAAATCCCTGGGCCCATTATGTACCCCCTGTAATCTTTTTACTACCGCCCACAGGATGGGTATTAAAATAAAAAATATCAAATCAAAACCCTTTGGGAAAGGAACACTGATTAATGAATGAAGCTTCAACACTGTGGGCTGCTGACCTTCCTGCCTCCCTGCCTTCTGTCATCACCGCACCTTTCAAGGTGCCATCCTGTTGTTCCTGGGTTACCTGCCATCAAGACCTGCAGTACGTCAGTACCACTTGCTCCACAGTGGTTGGGCCACTGATCTTCCATTCCTCCCCCTCCACCATCCCATCCTTTCCCGTATTTCCATCCTTCCCTTCCTTCTTCCTTCCCCATCTCGTCGATTCTCAGCATTTTCGATTCGATAGAGTTGTGGCAGGGTTTCACCAGGTATGGTGCTAATGTTAAAAGGGAAAAAGATGTATCTTGTTTATATTAGATCAAATTTGGGTTTATTATTGCGCCACTGCTTGCTCTTGTGTCTGACTGGAAGCTTGGGGGGCTGGAAAAAATGCAAACGAAGCAATGAGGATCATTTAGGATGCCCTCCCACTGCTAAAATTTTAAATATGCAGAAAGAACTTATTCCCAAGCATCAGAGATCGTGTTACTGAAAGAAATATCCTAATTGGGGTTAATATGCTCAGGCAAGCCCATTCAAACCCATGCACAGAAGCCCCAAATTTTCCCTCAGCACGGGTGAACATCCTCCAGATGGATCGAAAAAACGGGAAAACCGACCTCCGCATGAATCAGATACATGTTTCGGGGAAAGGGCAACAGGGACTTCTCCGCTCCAGGGAATATTACCCCATTCCAAACAAACACCCCTCCATTTCCCCAAACTACTTAAATCACAACCAAAGCTTCGCCTTGAAGCCAAAAACATGATGCCTTAAACTGTATTGATAATTTAGCCAAACAGCCCCTCTCTCACAAATTATTTACGTTGATGGTTCTGTTCAAATCCACTGGTGCAGCTGGTAGTGCTGCTGTTGTCATACACTTGTGCAGCTGGTAGTGCTGCTGTTGTCATACACGGGGCAGCTGGTAGTGTTTCTGTTGTCATACACTTGTGCAGCTGGGGGTGCTGTTGTTGCTTCACCCCGGTGCAGCTGGTAGTGCTTCTGTTGTCAACACTTGGCAGCTGGTAGTGCTGCTGTTGTCATACACGGGGCAGCTGGTAGTGCTTCTGTTGTCATACACTTGTGCAGTTTGGAGTGCTGCTGTTGTCCACTGGTGCGGGGTAATGCTCCCGTTGTCATAGCTTGCAGTTTAAAAATGCTTGTCTACATTGGGCAGCTGGTAAAGTTCCGGTTACTTGAAATAAAAAGGTTTTGGTTCCAGTAAACGGGTTTAAAGGGGTATTGCTGCCAACACTTTGCAGGGGAAAATTTGTTGTATCATTTGCAGCAAAGGGCGCGTTCCATACACTGGTGCAGCTGGTAGTGCTGCTGTTGTCATACAGAGTGAGGGCTCTTTAAAGAAATTGGAGCACGCATCAATAACTGGGCCTTCTCCCCTTCAGACAGAACTGTTTGCCATACTCCTTGCACCAAATGCGTCCATGTTTCTAAGGTTGACATTGTAACTGATTCTTGTCATCCATAAATGCTCTCAACTCATCAAGTATAACGTAGCATGCTCTGTAGAAGCAGACACGGTATGGTGGATTGTGGATAGTAGACTCAGAGTGCACATGCTGTGGATTCCATCTCACATTGGTCTTCAGATGTATGATAGAACTGATAAATTGGCTGTTGTATGCCCAAGGGGATAGTTCAATCTTGGCTTGTCAGTTAGCAGTTTGAGAACAATAATACTAAAAGAACTTCAACTGAATTTTATTGACTTACGACTCAGGGAGTTTGACACCAGTCAGTCCATCTATCATCATTCTATCATGCAGGAGGAGCCACATGTTATGGTGCATCCAACAAAATAAGCAGACTCTTGGATGTCACTACCGCCCGCCTCCGGCTGGACTTGGACTTGACTTGTATGGCCGAGAGAATCGAGAGAGGGGGAAGGAAGAAGGAAGGGGAAGGATGGAAATGTACTGGAAAAGGATGGGATGGTGGAGGCGGGAAAATAAAGATCAGTGGCCCAACCATTGGGAGGTGGTACTATGTACTGCAACGACTCAGCAGGGTGGTGGACGGTAGTACAGGCTCAGTGGAGCGAGGAGGGCGGCAGAGCGGCAGGGCGGCAGGGCGACAGGGCGGAGAGCAGGCAGGAAAAGTCAGAAGGCAGTCACACTGCACAGTGATGTGTTGATTACTGGGTCTTGGAGGCGGGGCAGTGGATGTCTAAGTCAGATGAGTAGGAGGCTATTCACAAGAGACTTGAATTTCTTTCTAGGACGTAGTCAATTTCAAAAGGAGGGTCGGTTTCTAGAGAATATCACGTAGTGATACTGATAAGATACGATATTAGTCTTCACGCTGCGCCGTCGAGAAGGTCGTCGTCTGCCGCCCTGCTCTGAACACTGATTCCCAAGCTGTTTTTGTGTTATCCTGAGTAATTCTTGACCAGAGCTGAAGGAAAACTTGCTTGCTGTCACGTCCAGCCCCATCCCTTCAAGAGCACCATTCCTTCAAGAGCACCATCCCTTCGAGCACCATCCCTTCAAGACACCATCCCTTCAAGAGCACCATCCCTTCAAGAGCACCATCCTTCAAGAGCACCATCCTTAAGAGCACCATCCTTCAAGAGCACCATCCCTTCAAGAGCACCATCCTTCAAGAGCACCATCCCTTCAAGGCACCATCCCTTCAAGGGGCACCATCCTTCAAGGCACCATCCCTCAAGAGCACCAGCCCTTCAAAGGCACCATCCTTCAACCCACCCCTTCAAGAGCACCATCCCTTCAAAGGCACCATCCTTCAAGGCACCATCCCTTCAAGGCACCACCCCGCAAGAGCACCATCCTTCAAAAGACCATCCATTTAAGAGCACCAGCCCTTCAAGAGACCATCCTTCAAGATCACCATCCTTCAAGAGCACCATCCCTTCAAGAGCACCACCCCTTTAAGAGCACCAGCCCTTCAAGAGCACCATCCCTTCAAACACCATCCCTTCAAAGACCATCCTTCAAGAGCACCATCCTTCAAACCCCATCCCTTCAAGGCACCACCCCTTCAAGAGCACCATCCTTCAAGGCACCATTCCTTCAAGAGCACCATCCCTTCAAGGCACCATCCTTCAAGGGGCCCCATCCCTTCAAGAGCACCATCCCTTCAAAGGCACCATCCCTTCAAGAGCACCATCCTCAAGAGCACCATCCCTTCAAGGAACCATCCTTCAAGGCACCATCCTTAAAAGGCACCATCCCTTCAAGAACCTTCCCTTCAAGAGCACCATCCCTTCAAGAGCACCATCCTTCAAGAGCACCATCCTTCAAGGCACCATCCTTCAAGAGCACCATCCTTCAAGGCACCATCCTTCAAGGCACCATCCCTTCAAGGCCCCACCCCTTCAAGAGACCACCCCTTCAAAACCATCCCTTCAAGAGCACCATCCTTCAAGAGCACCATCCCTTCAAGAGCACCATCCTTCAAAGAGCACCATCCCTTCAAGAGCACCATCCCTTCAAGCACCATCCCTTCAAGAGCAACCTTCAAGGCCCCATCCTTCAAGGCACCATCCCTTCAAGGCACCATCCTTCAAAGACCATCCCTTCAAGAGCACCATCCCTTCAAGAGCCCCATCCCTTCAAGAGCACCATCCCTTCAAGGCACCATCCTTAAAAGAGCACCATCCTTTCAAGAGCACCATCCTTAAAGAGGCACCACCCCTTAAAAGGCACCATCCTTCAAAGACCATCCTTCAAGGCACCATCCTTCAAGAGCACCATCCCTTCAAAGGCACCATCCTTCAAAAGGCACCATCCCTTTAGAGATCCATCCTTAAAGGCCCATCCTTCAAGGCACACCCCTTCAAGAGCCCCTTTCCTTCAAGGCCCATCCTTCAATAGCACCATCCCTTAAGAGCAATCCCTTCAAGAGACCATCCCTTTAAGAGCACCATCCTTCAAGAGCACCATCCCCTTCAAGAGCACCATCCCTTCAAGAACATCATCCTTCAAGAGGGTGGCGGTGAAAGCGCTTGTTCCCCCTCTCCTCCCCCCCCCCCCCCCTCCTCCCCACCTGAACATTTACACTGGCCCATAAACAACACTTTTTCACTGCTATCCTTCTGACTTTCCTATCTTCTTCTTTTTCGGCAACTTCGCCTTTGGTGGTTAACACAAGACATTTTTACTATCCGGTAGCGTTGGTTTTTAAAATCCGGTCGATCTTTGTCTTGGGCCCTGTCCCCCTCACTGCTCGAGGGAGGGTGTCCCCCTCACTCTGAGGGTAGGCTGTCCCCACACTGCTCGAGGGTAGGCTGTCCCCCTCCTGCTCGAGGGTAGGCTGCCCCTCACTGCTCAGGGGGAGGCTGTCCCCTCACTGCTCCGGGGAGGCTGTCCCCTCATTGCCGAGGGTAGGGCTGTCGTTAGGGCTGACCTTCATAAGTCAGCTGACTTAGGATGTTTAGGTCTGACAAAGGAAAGTTTTGCTTTTTTTTTTAAAAATTTGAGTGTGTGATGCCTTCCAGGATCATGACAAATACGGTAAGGATACGAGTTCCAGACGTAAAAATGACAACAGTCCTTTAATTCCATTTGAGGACGAGGCCATCCAGTCTACCACAACCAGTTCTGGAGACAACCTCTGCAAAGTGTGGACGACTCCACCTCCCCGCAAATTATTCTTGTGATACCAGAGTGCCATCCCCCACCAATTGTGGAGGGCTCTAGCCAACCCTGCTAGCACATGTGGAACTACTGACAGTTCACCACCCCCTACCCTTTCCTCCCCCAAAAACTGTAGAAAAAGTATGTCACTCCTCCCAATAAAACATCTCCAACAGTCAGACGGACACCATACATTTAACCCCCTGGAAGATGCAGATGAGTCAGATACACAGGACCCCCCCACAATGAATGATGATGCGGTAGTCATGTCACAAACAAAGAGCACTGATTTAACCAAGGTACCTGTTGGGTTATAGGTGTTACAGAAAGAACTAAGTCAGATGAGCCTCCTGGAGGCATTTAATTCCTGACCTTCTTCAAATTATAACAAACTTGCAGGAAAAATTGAGCATCTTGGGAACCCGATGCTGACAAGTTTAATAAATATATGTAGTCAAAATGATGCTCTTTAGTGCGTTGATGGGAAAAATGCATCAACAATCTCGGTTCAATTTCAAGCCATTTGTAAGAAGCCCGTGACTCTTGGCTTCAAACCTTGCCCCTTTTTAAATGCCTGCCAAATTGACGGGGGGAAAGCTTAAAAACAAAGGTTTTTTAAATGTCTTTACACTGTAGGCAAAGCATAATAGTCTTCCTCTTATGAACAAGAGATTGTAATAACTCTACAATGGATAGATTACAATTTTTTTTTTTTATGGAACATTGCTTTATTAGGAAGCGGTTGCCTGACACATCATATTAGTGCAACCAAGAATATTGATGTCATCTGTTTGCAGGAATGTAGACTGAAGGTACCTCCACCAAAGTTGTCTGGATATGCAGCAACAGGTCAACCAACTGTTGGGGAAATATGTCAGAGAACTTGCCACATTCACTCCTTACCCTGCAAGTCATTAACATGCATATCAGTGTCAGAATACGCAGGCGACTTTCCATAAACATTTTAACCCTTTATCCCCCAAAAAAAGTTTGACCTGATGTTTTACAGATCGCATCAATAGTGAACCTACACTCATACTTGGAGACTTTAATCCAAACATAAGAATATTGGGGGGTCTAAAAAAACACCAATGGCTAAACTAGTGAAATTTATAAATGAGCATGATTGTTCTTATTTTAGGACTACTACCCCCTCACATTTTGGAGGAAATACTAGATCTGTGCCTTGGATTTAATACATCATATACGATGCATGACTCATAGTTGATGATCTTCTATCTGATCATAGACTCACAACTGTCAATCTTGATCATATCTCAAGAAACCCAAAGGAGCTAAATACAAAAGGGGAAACTTATTCTCACCGATTATTATTATTATCAAATAGAAGCGCTAAACCTCGGGGGTTCCGGCGCTGTAAGGTCAAAAAAAGATAGCGATAACCGAATGGTTATTCCAAAACATTGAATACCGTACCCAAAAGCGCAGAAAAGGGGTCAATGGCAGAACGCCCTTTTACGGAAGCCATATTGACTGAGGGGGTTTTGGGGGTCTCTAAATCCCAATCAACGTCTATTAACTAGACGTTCCTTTAAATTGCACTGGTAAGAGCCATGGGACGGTAGTGGGAGGTATCACGTCCCGTAGTACCCGGTTTGCAAAAAGAACAATTGCAAACACAGCTGGGAAAAACTCCTTGCGACCATATGAGATTAAAGAGTCGTAGAGGACAGAAAAGGAACTAATGTAAATGCTGTAGCATCGAATTTTATGCGTCTGGCCCACCTGCCGATGATCTGCAAGCAGAGAGTGTTGCCTCCAGTTCTTGAAGGGTAAAGGCACATTATAAGATTCTTCTCTAAGAGAAGAAAAATCTAAGGGTTTTAACTCTGGCAGACTTAGAAGAAAGGAACGAGGGGCATAGATGTAGACCCGAAATGCTGACTAGATGATTCCCCAATTTCAGTGGCAACGGCAGGTGTGCTATATCGACACCAGCAACCTGATGAAAGGGCCGGGTCGGGAAATTTCCCGGGCAATTTCCACTTTTTTCCCAGCTGCACTCATCGGGGAAACCGAAGTGACAGTAAAACGTATCGCCAGCAAGTGCGTTTAGCATCGAAAGGCCGGCGAGCAATAGCTCTCTTCTGCTTGAAATCAGGTCTCTCTGTGGTTCTGTTATACCGATACCTTGCAGCGCGTTTCAAACGCACTGCCCGAGCAAGCAGGAGACCCAAGGCACGCACTTCTGGGTCTTGCCCGGGGTTTGGGGGAATAGAATGTGAAGCGCTGAAGATGGAGGACGAAGGGAAAAAAACCTCATCAATGGAGGACGAGGTAGGAACCTCATGAAAGGCAGTAAAGGGTTAAAGGTCCCTTTTTTCCCCCGGGCAAATTCCAGGGGGGAATGAGGAGGGGAGAAAAAAAAGGACTTAAGGATGATTGGGAAATGATGCTTTGTAAGCCCCGGGGGACAAACAGGTGAAGTAAGGCCGAAAGGCAGATGGAGAATGTCAGGAGAAAAATTGTTCGGGGTCAAAATGGGTGGGGGGCCTTTTAAAACATGGAGGGGAAAAGAAGCAAGAAATCCTCCAACTAATCCACGGGGTCCGTGCGACCCCCCCAGAAAAAAAGTGTGGGTTAAAATCGCCAAGTAATAGAAGGGGTGGGGTGGGAAAAACCAGATAATCAACATCTGGGGTAGACAATGCCCAAAGGGAGATAAAAGAGGTATACCACTTTTCAAGTGGATACATCGGTGTAATGTAAGAAAGAAGGAAAAAGGGCTGGGTAGGAACACAAGTGCGTATAAGAAAAAACTTTCTTAAAAAGGGTTTCCCTCGGAAAAAGGATCCGATAATATAACAAATCATACCTAAAAGGGCCTGATAACGTGGTTTTGTTTTGGGTTTTGCAAACAAAACGGGGGGAAAAAGGGGAAGCACCTGAATTCCCACGGTTCCCCTAGGCCTCGGATATTCCACTAAATAAGCCATGATTTATGGGAGAAAGATATAATGGAAGTCAGAAATTTTGGACTAGGGTTAAAAAAGTCCATGTGTGGAGGCGGGGAAAACCTGTATTCAGAAAAGGAGGAGGACTTTTTGGGAAAGGGAAGGGGGGGTTTAGGCGAAAAGAGATGAGGAACCTCAGGCCAGTCTCTGTAATATATTTGCAATAGCTTCAGTGTTTCGGAACAAGATGCAGAATGGGGACTATTAAAAAAATAAGAAGAGTGAGCAACGATGGGGGGCTAGCTGCTAAAGTAGAGGGGGGATAAAAGGGGAAAAAGTCGTAGGGGCTTGGGGGGGGGCAGGGGATGAAAAAGTGTTCGGAGGATGAACCTCCACCCCGTTACAGAACCAGTCAGGCGAAGAACCGGCATAGGGATTTTTCAGGCTTATGAGACGGGGGGGGCTGAGGGGTTTGGTGAAGGACAAGGACGTGTAGACTCAGTTTGCGAGTGAGTGAAGGAGTGTGGACAGTATGGGAAGCCGGGGGGGACCTCAGAGCCAAGAATATCAAAAGGTTGAGACAGGGTGATTGAGGTGGGCGACCAGGAGGAACCGTGAAAATTTGGGAAGAACGGGGTGACGTTTAGCAATGCGAGAATAGGAAATACGGGAATCTCCCGAAGGCATAATGAGAAGGCCATAGCATACAGACCTTCTGCTTTTTGAACAACGAATTTCCCCTCATTCGGGAAAACCTGACGGGTTTTAAAGCATTTAGGGGCCCTATATTCGCGGCACAAGGAAAAAAAAATTTGAAAAAAATCGAAAATTGAGTTAACCATACTAAAAAATAGATTAAATCTCGGCACCCCAGCCTTGGGGGGGTGGGGGGTTCTCTGCGCTGGTGCTGCCCCCGGGTGATCTCTGACCAACGGTTTTTCATCCAAAATGGCGTCCCCAAAATGGTCACAGGGACCCCGCCCCAGCCCTGTTTTGGGCACCCTAAGGAGCAACGTCGGGGGATGTTTGTAGGGGGGAATGAATGGCTTATAAGTTTTTGAAACTCCTTACAGCTGCGTTTATGAGGGTTGGTCAGGGCACGGATGGGGTTAAACTGTGCCACCGGCCCTGCAGGTAATTAATACGTTTAAAGGACCTACACTTGGGTTAAGATCAAGAACGTGCTGTTCGGTCTGCCCAATACATCAGGAAAGTTTTCAGCGACTCGGAACGTCATGCTGAACAGGGGGAGGGAGTGGGGGATGGTGGGCCTGTTTGAGTGGTTTTCATAAGATGACATTGGGGGGAAATTCCCCATATTCATCCTGCTGAGTTTCGCACAAAGTTTCGTGACTTACGGGGAAAAAGGGGTTGCATCTTGGAGGGGGGTTTTGCGGGGGGCTTCCCCCATATTTTGAAGATGCCCTCGGGTTTTTCTTCACCCGGGAAAAAGGCCCCTTTAGAGCCGGAGATGGGCATGGGAGTCTGTAGAGCTGCCGGGGGAGGATGGGATTACATCACATGCCAGGGAATCTAACCTGGTGGTGCAGGATTGGTGGCTGGGTTCATAGGCAGGATGAACGTTAAAATTTTAGGTTTGTGGTGATTCAGAAAAGACCTGGGGGTGGGCCATGAGAACGGATCACCCCGCGCAGAAAGTTTGCAAACCTGGGGGATGACCCGCGAAAGGGGGGGGGTGTCGGAAAAGAAGGGCAAACGTGGTCGGGGTGAAGGAAAGGGGAGGGGGAAAAAGCCAGGGTATCGAGAAAACCCCTATTTGTTTTGAAGTAATAATAATAATAATAATAATAATAAAATTAAAAAATTTAAAAAAATTTTTAACAAAGTACTTAAAAGGTATACAGCCTATGACATCAATGCCATACTACTATATAGAAAGTCCTTGTTATGCAGAGCATTTCGGGCAAATTGGTCCTTGCCCGGATCCCCCCCCCCATCGACTAACTCCCAGGCCCCTTTTTTACTGAGGGGTGAACATGACAACCGGGGTAAACACGCCCAATGTTTCTACCCGGCGGGAATCGAACCAGACCCTCGCCGTGTGAAGCGAAGCTTTAGCGATCAGGCCACCATAAATGTTAACGGCCTTCGGGGGGTAAACACGATGGCGGGGACTATGCAACGTTTTCAGGTGGGAAAATTTTTGTACAAAAACATAATTTCAGGTGTGGGGTTTTTTGGGAAAGGGGACAGATTATGCAGGTGGTTCGGGAAATTAAAGGGGGGGCTGCTGTGGTCATGGGAGGTCAGTTTTTGTTATTACGGGGAGAGGGGGGAAGGTGGGTGGACGGGTGTGGGAGATGCCGTAGTTTTATAATTGGCCGGGGATCTCCAGGGTACTAAGGAAGTTTCATAAAAGGGCGTTTGCTCTATCATTTGGAGGACTCCATAACCATTATAGGAGGAACTGGAACTTTAATGGGTAAGGATGTAGAACCCAGGGGGGGGGGTGTGTCCTGGGAGTGTTGAGGGGGGGATTAGGAGGGCCGGGGGGGATTTTTGGGGGGGATGGTGTGGGGGCACCCCCGTGAGGGGGGATATCAGGCGCCCGAAGGTTTATGTAACTAAAGGGGATACAGGTTGTTAGGGTAGAAGCTATGGACGGGGGTATT
Source organism: Cherax destructor (assembly GCA_009830355.1). NCBI lineage: Eukaryota > Metazoa > Arthropoda > Malacostraca > Decapoda > Parastacidae > Cherax > Cherax destructor. The sequence continues at coordinate 428 of WNWK01020264.1, read as the reverse complement.
CTGATCATGGGGGGTGTTGGCAGATATCACGGGAAGGGGGATGAAAAGGTAGCAGCTCTGGAAATTGTTGTTTACTGCAGGGGGGTTTGGGGAGGGGGGAAAATTTTCTGCATGGGGGCAGGGGGAATGGGGGAGAGGTCACTGCAGGGGCTTACTGAGTTTGGGGGGAAATGGGGAACCGTGTATTGGAAGTTTTAAAAGTTTGGCCAGGCTTGGCGGCTACAAGTACTTCGGGAGTTTGGGGACACAGATGATGATCAAACTACTAATTGCAAATTATGTGATCAGTGCCTAATTTTCCACTTATTGAGGAATATAGAGATAACATTTAATATGTGACATGTCAAGATATCTTATTAGTGAAGGGATGATACCACTTATACTAAAAATTTCCCCAAAATTTTTTAACAGATAATAACTTTGATATA